>CAIGQQ010040405.1:1433519-1465195 GCA_903798035.1 Danio albolineatus | reverse complement strand
GCGCTTTCCTTCTCTTCTGCTTACTGAAGACCTGACGCACATTATCCACACTGATCTGAAGATCAGGGGGGGAGAGGGAGAGGGCTGTAGGTGTTGATGGCTGTGTATAAAGATGGTCAGGGCGGATTTGGCTGGAGGTGGCTAGAGGTGTTGATGGCTGTGTAGAGGGTGTCTGGTCGAAGGTGTCGAATCTGCAGTAGAACGTGTTCAGGTCGTTAGCGAGAAGTTTACTGCCATCGATACTGGGGGGAGGTGATTTGAAATTCGTGATGGTTCGCAGACCAGTCCACACTGATGCAGGGTCGTTAGCAGAAAACTGGTTTTCCAGCTTTTTTGCATAATTCTTTTTGGCCAGACCAATCTCCATTGTTAAAGTGTTCCTGGTCTTGTTGTAGAGAATCCTGTCCCCACTCCTGTAGGTATCCTCTTTGACCTGACGAAGCTGTCTAAGTTTTGGTGTGAACCATGGTTTATCGTTGTTAAATGATAAGTAGGTCCTGGTAGGGATGCATAACTCCTCACAGAAACTAATGTAGGATGTTACGGTCTCTGTGAGCTCATCCAGGTCAGTGGCTGCAGCTTCAAAAACACTCCAGTCAGTGCATTCAAAACAAGCTTGTAAGACCTGCTCTGTGTCGTTGGTCCATCTCTTAACAGTCCTTAATACTGGCTTAGTAGTTTTAAGTTTTTGCCTGTAAGTTGGTATAAGATGAACCAGGCAGTGATCAGAGAGTATGGGCGCCACGGTGGCGTAGTGGGTACCACGATCACCTCACAGCAGGGTCAATTGGCATTTCTGTGTGGAGTTTGCATGTCCTCCCCGTGGTCGCGTGGGTTTCCTCCGGGTGCTCCGGTTTCCCCCACAAGTCCAAAGACGTGGTATAGGTGAACTGGGTAGGCTAAATTGTCCGTAGTGTATGTGTGTGAATGAGTGTGTATGAATGTTTTCCAGAGATGGGTTGCAGCTGGATAAGTTGATGGTTCATTCCGCTATGGTGACCCCAGATTAATAAAGGGACTAAGACAAAAAGAAAATGAATTTATTAATAATTTCATTATATAATACTACCCGGGATAGCTCACCCAAAACTGAAAATTCATTTAAAAACTGAAAAATCATTTACTCACCCTTTACTTGTTTCAAACATGTCTTCTAATAAACACAACATTATTATTTGTAATTTCACTACTAATTTATAACTATTTTGAAGAAAGCTGGAAATATGTAATCATTGACCGTCTAAATAGTATTTGTTTTTCCTACTATGGAAGTCAGTGTTTACAGGTTTTCAGCTTTCTTCACAATATCTTCT
Source organism: Danio albolineatus (assembly GCA_903798035.1). Classification (NCBI taxonomy): domain Eukaryota; kingdom Metazoa; phylum Chordata; class Actinopteri; order Cypriniformes; family Danionidae; genus Danio; species Danio albolineatus. Next base: position 1,463,882 of record CAIGQQ010040405.1, on the reverse strand, counting down.
TTAGTGTTCAACAGAATAAAGAAACTCATAAAGGTATACCATATGAGGGTGAGTAAATTCTCATTAAAATTCTCGTTATGCCTTTAAATGTTAACTGTTGGTAGAGAAAAGGACGTTACTTCCAAACTAGTTCATTTGAACAGTTGATGTTGGCTAAAATGATGACCAGGATTTCTCAAAGAGAGGCCAGACAAGGTTGATTTTGTAATCTATCTTTTATTATTTTTATTTTTTGCTCTTTTCTTTAGTTGTTCAGTTTTCTGAGCTGCATATTTGTACTTTGAACTAAGCTTAGAAGTTAATTGTTTTGAGATATTGCCCAAAAATAGCTTTGACAAACTACAGATAAGTAAAATAAATGAGCCCAATAACACTGAACAAATCAAGGCAAGAAAATACTGATAGTGAAATAAATGAGCCTAATAACTCTGAACAAATCAAGGCAGGAAATTTAACCACACAATTACTGTCAGGGAAGAAGCAGAACGTAAATCAAAACGGCATAAAACTGTTGTTAACAAAAATACCTGATGACCTTTTTCATATCTGTCATATGATTAAAAGAAAATCATAAAGTGAACGAATGATATATTTGCTTTATTGTCATTACATAACCTCACAGCTTTGATATAAGGCCTAAAAGGGAGTAACCACACACACCCACTCAAACACAGCACATCCTAATGTCGAGAGGTGCATCAATCACCTCACAGTGCAGATATATACACATGACTCACTTGTGCCACAATTACATTAGTACACAGTGATGCATTTTTAACTCACCCCATGTTGAATCTTCAGTATATGTCTCGAATAAAAAAAAGAATATCCTTTTTCTTCTTCCTTTCTTTCTCCTCTTCAAACTTTGCGTCTTTAACAGAGGCTTTTAGTGGACTGGCTTTTATTTATGTCCTTTTTTGGGATTGTAGTGCATTGAGAGAGCTTGCAGAACATTGCATTGCTCCCTTGCAGTTATGCCCGAGAAACTTTGCTTTCCCTCTCCCTCTCTTTCTCTCTCTCTGTCTCTCTCTCACTCGCTGTCTCTCTCACAAATCCCCTGAAAAATCTGAAATTGAACCAATCACAGAAAATAACACTCAGGTGTATTTGTGAGTATTTTTTCAGGCTGCGTTAATATTGAAACTTGTGTATGTCTCTCGGTCTCTCTTATTCTATTACTTACAGTGTATGTCTGTAACGTGTAGAAAAACTAGAGGATCCAAGTGCAAGTAAAACGGTTTATTTTTGACGAAGTCAAAGTCAAACACGGGTTCAGGAACACACAGGGAAACTCCCGTCTCATGGGGTAGGAAGGACAGGAAGGAGTGAAAATGCTGATCACGGTCTTGATGAAACTCCTCTCCAGTCCTGAACATAGACAGAGCACAAGTCAGGACCAACAACGAACTGACACGAGACAAGGGACGCGCTGTCCAGATATAGACGCGAAAACGAGTTGCAGCTGGCAGACTAATCAGGACAGCAGAGCTCTACATAGCACGTGACATCACACTGACGTAACAGACACACGAGGAACACCCAAAACAAAACCATGTGACCACGCAGACACTCAGGAGTGCGCACACACCTACAACCGTGACAGTACCCCCTCTCCTAAGAGCACCTCCTGGTGCTCCCAGAAGAGCTTACCTGTCGATTGTAATCATCGATCAGAGAGTGATCCAGTATGTCTCTAGCAGGAACCCAACTCCTCTCTTCTGGACCGTAACCTTCCCAGTCCACCAAGCACTGGAATCCTCGTCCCCTCCGTCTCGAATCCAGAATGCGCTTAACCGAATATACGGTTTCCCCATCAACGAGATGCGGCGGGGGGGGGGGACCGGAGTAGGCGGATTAATAGCCGCATGAAAAACGGGACTTTAATTTGGAAACATGAAACACGGGGTGTATTCTCCTGTACGTAGGAGGGAATTTGAGGCGGACTGCCACCGGACTAATGATTTTGGTGACAGTGAACGGGCCGATAAATTTGGGTGCGAGTTTATTACATACGGAACGTAAGGGGATGTTCTTAGATGAAAGCCACACTTTTTGACTGACAACGTATACGGGAGGCTTAGACCGGTGGCGATCGGCTTTAGCCTTGGTGCGCGCGCCCACTTGGAGGAGGGTCTGTCTGGCCCTGTTCCAAGTGCGTCGGCACCTCTGGAGAAAGGCATGGGCGGAGGGGACCACGATTTCGGCTTCCAGACTAGGAAAAACAGGTGGCTGGTACCCTAAACTACACTCAAACAGAGACAGGCCCGTGGCTGACACTGGCAATGAATTGTGTGCGTATTCCACCCATGGGAGCTGCTGGCTCTAAGAGGCGGGATTCTGATAAACCAAACATCGCAACATACGCTCGAGATCTTGGTTGGCCCTCTCTGTTTGTCCGTTACTCTGAGGGTGGAAACCAGAAGAAAGATTTAAAGTCGCCCCCAATAAACGACAGAATTCTCTCCAAAATTTAGAGACGAAATGAGGCCCCCTGTCAGAAACCACGTCTGTCGGGAGGCCATGAATGCGAAAGACTTGATTTATGACAGCATCCGCTGTCTCTCTGGCTGAAGGTAATTTGGGCAGAGGAATAAAATGAGTAGCCTTCGAGAACCGGTCCACTACGGTCAAAATGACCGTGTTGCCACCAGATGGCGGGAGACCTGTGACAAAATCTAGCGAGATGTGTGACCAGGGTCTCGAAGGCACTGACAGCGGCTGAAGAAGTCCAGCGGGAGGCCGATTAGAAGTCTTAGAAACGGCACAAACAGAACAGGCCAAAACAAACTCCCGTATGTCCCGAGCCATAGCTGGCCACCAGAATCGCTGTTTAACCAGAAATAACGTGCGACTCACCCCTGGAACAAGCCACTTTGGAAGAGTGTCCCCATCGAATGACGTCAGACGGAATCGCCTCTGGCACGAACAACCGGCTCGGTGGGCATTTGGGTGGGGGCGTTACCCCTTCCAAGGCAAGACGGACCTTACTCTCGATCTCCCATGTCACAGCTGAAATTAAAATCTTCTGAGGAACAATGGGTTCAAGAGACGTAGTGCGCTCGGAAACATCAAAAAGGCGGGATAACGCATCGGGTTTGATGTTCTTAGAACCCGGTCAATAAGTAATGGTGAAATCGAAACGTCCGAAAAATAGTGCCCACCGAGCCTGCCTAGAGTTTAGTCGTTTGGCAGACTTGATATATTCCAGGTTCTTATGATCGGTCCAAACGATAAAGGGAACCCCCGAACCCTCTAACCAATGACGCCACTCCTCCAACGCGAGCTTGACAGCCAACAACTCCCTATTGCCAATGTCGTAATTACGTTCTGCGGGAGATAATCGATGTGAAAAAAACGCGCAAGGGTGCATCTTGCCGTCCGAAGACGCGCTCTGGGACAGGATAGCTCCCACTCCTACCTCTGACGCGTCAACCTCCACCACAAACTGCCGGGACGGATCAGGAGCCACCAGAATAGGGGCTGAAACAAAGCAGCCCTTTAATTTTGTGAATGCAGCCTGTGCTGCACTCGACCACCTGAAGGGAGTTTTGGAGTAGGTTAAGGTTGTCAGAGGGGCTCCGAGCTGGCTGAAATTACAAATAAAACGCCGGTAAAAATTGGCAAAGCCCAGAAATCTCTGCAGGGCCTTACGAGACTCCGGGATTGGCCACTTTACCACAGCCTGAACCTTCTCTGTATCCATGCACACTCCCTCGACTGACACGATGTGTCCTAAAAAAAGGAACAGACTGTGCATGAAAAACACATTTCTCCGCCTTGACATAAAGCCCATTCTCTAGCAGCCTCTGAAGCACTCGTCTGACGTGTTGCACATGCTCCTGGAGAGAACGGGAAAATATCAGTATGTCCACGTAGACATAAATGAACTGATCTATCATATCTCGCAACACATCATTAACGAGTGCTTGGAAAACTGAGGGGGTGTTGGAACATCCAAACGGAAGAACACAATATTCAAAATGCCCCCTGGGGGTATTAAATGCAGTTTTCCATTCATCCCCGGCTCTTATGCGGACCAAATGATAAGCGTTGCGGAGATCTAATTTCGTGAAATAAGATGCCCCCTGCAGACGCTCGAACGCTGAAGACATTAACGGCAAAGGATAGGTATTCTTTACCGTTATGTAATTCAGCCCTCGGTAGTCAATGCACGGGCGAAGTGAACCATCCTTCTTTTTCACGAAAAAAATCCCGCTCCCGCCGGTGAAGAAGAGGGGCGGATAATCTTGGCTTCTAGAGAATCAGAAATATATTTCTCCATGGCCTCCCTCTCGGGAATAGAAAGAGAGTATAACTTGCCTTTATGCGGAGAGGTCCCTGGCAATAAGTCTATGGCACAGTCGTAGGGACGGTGAGGAGGGAGAGAAGCAGCCCGAGACTTACTGAACAATTTCTTCAGATCGAGGTACTCACTAGGCACGTTTGACAGGTCCGTGCGCTCCTCCTGAAACACAGAACCAGACACAGGAGAACGAGCAGACGAGAGACAAGACTTATGACAGTTCTCACTCCATGAAAAAACAGTATTGTGGCCCCAATTAATATGGGGCTTGTGAAGAAGCAAGCACGGATGCCCCAAGACCACTGGTGTATTAGTGCAGTCTGTTAAAAAAAAAGATACGTGTTCAACGTGATTTCCAGAAGTGATTAGTCTTATGGGCTTGGTGGAGTGAGTGATGGTAGGAAGGGAAAGCACGCTGAGAGCGCGCACCGCGATGGACTGGGAAAGGGAAATGACCGGAAGTTTTAAATTGAAAGCAAAACTAGCGTCAATAAAGTTCCCTTCTGCTCCGGAATCGACGATCTCACCCATCAGTAACCTCTTACCTACTGATGGGTGTGGTCTTTTACTGGACATGATGACGCTCGGTGTCCTGATCCTCCGCAATATAAGCAAAGACCCTCATTCCTACGTCTGCGTTTCTCCTGTATCGAGAGACGGGACCTGCCCAGCTGTATGGGCTCCGGGTCAGCAGACCCAACCTCCGGAACCAAAGGAAGAGAGGAGAACTCGGGGACCAGTTCAGAGGCTGCACCCTGTCGGACACGAGTCTCTCTGCGCAGCAGTCGGGCATCCACCCGGATAGCCAGTTCAATAAGACCATCCAGAGTCTTAGGCAAATCAAGAGTATATATCTCATCTTAGAGTCACTCCGAGAGTCCATGGAGGAACATATCCCATTGCGCCTCCTTATTCCAGCCGCATTCCGCCGCCAAGGTCCGGAACTCTATGGAGTAATCGGCCACACTCCGATTTCCTTGACGAAGTTCAGCAAGAACTCGCGCGGCCTCTCTCCCTGAGGCTGCGCGATCAAAGACCTTTTTAAGTTCCTCCGAAAACAAGTCGAACGAGGAACAACAGGGGAGTTTCTGTTCCCAGACGGAGGTCCCCCACAACGCAGCCTTCCCAGAGAGGAGCGTGATCACAAAGGCGACTTTGGATTTCTCAGTGGGGAATAAACATGGCTGGAGGGTCATGTACAAGGAACACTTGGCCAAGAAGAATCGACACAGGTGGGGTTCTCCAGAGTAGCAAGCTGGATGAGGAAGGCGAGGCTCAGGGGGTCGATTCGCTGCTTCCGATGCTGGTCTCAGGTCTGGAGATGTCGCAGCTTCCTGTGGGGCCGCTCCGCCAGTCAGCTGTTGGATCTTGGCGGTAAGTTCCGACATCTGACCTGCCAAGGTCTGAATGGCTTGATTGGTATTTGCCAATAGTTGCTCCTGTCTGTCAATGCGAGTGTTAGTGTGATTAATAAACTCTGTAAACTGAGCAATACTTGCTGGATCCATGAATCTGGTCAGTTCGTTCGGTCAAAGTCAAAGTCAAACACGGGTTCAGGAACACACAGAGAAACTCCCTTCTCATGGGGCAGGAAGGACAGGAAGGAGTGAAAATGCAGATCACGGTCTCTGAAGAAACTCCTCTCCAGTCCTGAACATAGACAGAGCACAAGTCACGTCCAACAACGAACTGACACGAGACAAGAGACGCGCTGTCCAGATATAGACGCGAAAACGAGTTGCAGTTGGCAGACTAATCAGGACAGCAGAGCTCTACATAGCACGTGACATCACACTGACGTAACAGACACACGAGGAGCACCCAAAACAAAACCATGTGACCACGCAGACACTCGGGAGTGCGCACACACCTACAACCGTGACAATGTCAAGATGGACATACGCCTATACTGTAATCACTAATACTTTGTTCTGCTTGTTGCTGTCTAAACCACAGGAAAAATGTATGTAAGCTGCTAAATTTTAGTAATCTTAACTCAGTCAGCAGGAAAAAAATAATATTCTGCCAAACTGTATTTAATAGGCTCTACAGTCGAAAAAAAAATGTTGGGTCATTTTAACCCAATTCTGAGTGTAACATGGACTAAACCAACTGCTGGATTTTTTTTAAGCCAATGTTTGGGTTAGTCAATATTTTACCCAGTTTTGGTTTAAATGACTTTAGTACTTAAAATGTGTTGTTGTTTTTTCTGGTTCGACTGATTATTACATGCCAAACATGACAATAATTTATCATTTTCTCCAGCAGTAATCAGCTAAATATGCAAATTTCATTTGGCTCAGTGGGGACTGATGACACATTGTCAAAACAATATATAGATTAAATTTGCCCAGGAAGGGGTTCATTTGCTCTTGTCCGGGACATGAAAACATGCATGGTCATTAAGTGTTCTCAAGTTGGGACCCAGCAAGGAACAGCTTGTGCCACTGAGTTTAACAAAACCAGATAACTAGACTCTTGGGTACAGCACTGGTAAACAGAGAGAGACAAAAACGACCCTGGAGAGAAGCAGATCTGCCAAGCAGGCCTTATCATAATAAAGAAAGACCATCTGATTTTGACTATCATTTTCATTCATTCTCTCTGGTCTAGAGGTTAATCTTTACACACAACTTGCGCTGGCAATATGGGATATCCTTTCCTGAGCAGTTTTTAAATGTTTTATTAGTTGCCATAGCATTAGATTATTCATTCATTCATTTTCTTGTCGGCTTAGTCCCTTTATTAATCTGGGGTCGCCACAGCGGAATCAACCGCCAACTTATCCAGCATATTTTTTACGCAGTGGATGCCCTTCCAGCCGCAACCCATCTTTGGGAAAGCATTACATTATATTAAAATAAATAAATAAATGGCACTGCTTTGCTGAAACTTCTTGCAAGCAAAGTGCTGCATTAACACCATGTCCTAACTACACAAGACTCGACATGTTTCAAGTGACAGGCAAATTGGCTGTCACCAAATTCACCAAATGCGACACGACGCAACAGAAACATTTAAATATCAGCTATTCATTTAAATATCAGCCACTACACTCCAAAAAACAGTAAGGGTTTTAATCCATTTAATACAAGTAGACTAACCTATTTAAAATGATTAAAAATACATAGGCTGAGTACTGATGCTGTTGGTTTGCACTGAGACACTGGCTTTAATTTTCAAATCGTTGGCTATAAAAAAAAAAAAAAAGATCTGAGGTATGACAATAAATGTCACAAAATGATGTTGCTCACATTGGTAGCATTTAAAGGGTAATAAAACACCAAAACATTTTTGAGATGTTGACATTTATATATACAGTCTATGTCACATGTTGCTTAAAACACTATTAGGACACATTTTTGTGTTGTTTTGAGCAAATTTACGGTTTTAAAAGAAAATTCGAAGCAATGTCACAGCGATGAGATCATTGTGTAAATTCCAGTGTGGAGATTGACTGTCTGTGCCAGCCGGTACAGAGTGACGTCATTGAGTTTTCAGTGCATCTGTTCATTAATTCTCGAGAAAGACTTCGTTCGAGCCAATCAGCAAGCTGCATTGTAAACGAGAAGCAACTTTATTTATTTGCATGATATAGCTTCGAAGGATCTTTTTACCTGTTACAGTGTTCAGTGTTAAGAGTGTTGACAAACTGAACTCAAACAAGTAGAAGAAGAATTGCTCGGAGATATGGGTCATCAGTGTTGTGTTTATAAATGTGCCACAACGAAGGTTTTGTTTCCATTTCCCTGCGATGAGAGAACAGCGGATTACAGTGGTCTGCAAACACGTGACAAAAATATGATTGTAAGGAACATTTTTTTACGTGAGAGCTTTTCGTATCTGGAATTGGTGAAATCCAGATTTGTCACTCATCTTCTTTTAAAACAAGATGCGGTTCCAGTTCATGTTGATTGTCCTGTTTGGTAAGTGTGAGATCAATGTTCTTTGTTTATATTTACTCAGATGGCAAAATTAGTCAGTATCGTCAGCAGTACTCTTTCATTTTTTAAAGAAATGCCTTAGTCAAAATGATATAATTACTAAGTTTACAATAATCTCACTACAGTATTATGAACTGGAAATCCTCCACTTCCACACAGCTCTCAGATCTGCTCTCTCTCTTTGAATCGGTGTCTATCTTCCCTGCATATGTGTTTGTGTTGGTGTGAAAATCAGCTTTTGTGCACGTACTGAAACTCCCCTTTTCATGCAAACCCTTCCCTCTTTCGCCACTTGACACTCCCACCTAACAAAGCTGGACTCTCCTGAGCTTTCTAACAAAGCTGGACTTTCCTGACTTTTTTAAACTAGAGTGAAAACACCCTGCTGGGACGAGGGGGGTGTCATGGCCCTTTAACACTGAATAAATGACATAACCATTACCTGAGGTGATAATTGTCTTTGTAGTTTATGCTGTTTTGCCGCAATGTTGTGAAAATAGAAAGTTAGTTTATAAAACAGAACATTTTGTGCATCGTTGTTGCTTCTGCTTTGCGATTTTGGATTAAGCACCTTAAATACTGTGTATACATTGTTTTGTCACTGGGGAAGGAGGTAGGTGACAAATGACACCATTTTGTTTAATATCTGTTTGTATTAGTGTTATGCCCCTATGTGGCTAGGAAGATGAAAAAAAGGGTTAACATAACAATGACAACCCTGTAACTTTTAAATTTCCCTAAAAGGTTAGATGCTATAAATCGAGACTGATAACGACATTGCAAAAGTGGTTCTCTTTATTTACAATAATGCAAAAGTAAAAATAAGCAAAGTACATAATCACCAAAATATATGAACAAAAAAGTATAATAAACACAAAGAATGAACATGAACACACTGAAACAATCTTTGGAGGGATAAAATATAGGCAGTGTCAAATCAAAGAAAATAATCATGTGACATACATTCACTTCCCTCAGAACTGTTGAAATAACTTAGTTAGGACATACAGAACTACTGAATGTATTAACGACAAGAGACAGAGGAGTCTGTTCTTTCCAACTTGTCACTGGAGTGCTTCAATGACACGCATTCTTTCCTCATTGATCCACCTCTGAAAACACTGTGAGCCAAAGGGAATACCTGGATGGTAGAAGGAGAGCGGAGAGCAAATAAAAACAGAAAGCGCGTGAGCTAAATCAAAACCTCCAGGAATGTAACACCCCACCCACAGAAGATCTTTAGTTTCATTTTGCTCTAGAAAGAGTGTCAGCAACAATACTGTCCACTCCTTTCTTGTGTCGGATCTCAGTGTTGTCATTTTGAACCACTAAAGCCAACTGCATCAGCCTTTAATTCTGGTTGTACATTCGACACAAGAAAGTGAGAGGATTATGAACAGTGGACAAAATCACTGGAGGAGGTACACCCAACATTCACCTCAAAATGTTGTAACTCCAAAAAAACGCCAAAGAATCCTTCTCAATTTATGAATAATTTCCCTTACTTGAAAATTACTTTATTAAACTTCCTAGAAACAAATTGGATGGTCAATACCTTCTCCATGCTTCTGCAATAACACAGCACCATCTGCAGTGGCATCTACCACTAATTTAAAAGAAAGAGAACAATTAAAAGTTGTCAACACAAAGCATCAAACTACTAAGCAATGGTGAACTACAAATCAATTGCTAACACTTGCCCACAGTCAGATCCTTACCAAAAATACAGGTCACACACCTACATAAAAAAATTCAGTGATCAGAGAATAGTGGTGTTGTGATTGGCCATCAGATCCCACATCCCACAGTATCTCTTCAGTCCTACTTTTAAATTCATTGCATTGTTCTGCATTCTAGATATTGCTTTAGTATATATTGTTTCAATATCGTTCACCCTTGTCACAGTTCTGTCACTTCGGTTTGTGGCAGAGCTGTGACACTGATCTAGTCTTGTTTTGTGTTTTAGTGTAACATGAGGGGTAGGGGAAAACATGACAGGAGAGCACATGGCAGCACAAACAATGAGCCTTGTGCTCTCCTGTCACGTCTCCCCATGTCCCTTTTGTTATTGATTAATTTGCCACACCTGTTTGTTTCTAATTAGCCTTTGATTTCTTTATAGCCCCCTTTTTGGTCTAGTTGCTGGTTTGTTGTCTCCAAAGGATAATATTTTTTTTTTCTTAAGTGTCAATATATATATTTCACTTAGTTGATGTTTTTATTTTAAACTGACATTTTTAATTCACTATAACCTTCTATGTGAAGCTGCTTTGACACAATCTACATTGTAAAAGCGCTATACAAATAAAGGTGAATTGAATTGAATTATTCCGTTCGTGAAGTTTCAGTTGTTTTCCCACTTTTATGTCATGTAGCCTATGTTCTTTTGCTTTATCTTTGCAAATAAAACACCTTTTTGATTTGCATTTGGGTCATTGCTTCAACTGTTTCACTTCATCCAATACGAATGTGACAATCCTGACACAATATCCGCAAAACAAAATTCATCCAAGTGAAATCTTTCTAAAAATACAACAACTCTCCACATGATGAAGATCACCTTACTAATTTGTTCTTCTATCATGCAACATCTGATTAAAGTTTGGTTTAAAATTATATTCCGGACTCTTCAGCTGATCAATTTAAGCAAAATATAGATATAAATAACTAAAATATAGTTAACACTAGAAAAGTTGCCTGTTTTTCTGCACAATTAAAAATAAAAATAGGGCTTTTGCTTTTTAATGAATACGATAGCCTACTTGACATCTTAAACTTATTTTGAGCAATATATTAAAATACAGATAACACTATTAGTTACTACAGAAGTGACGTGATTACATTGAGGTACTTTCAGATCGAGTAAGATTTTTCAAATAATCCGTAAGTAATGTAGGAAAATGCTAAATTGTTTGGTTCCGTTCATGTAGTCGACAGTGCCATCTGGTGGTCTGAATGTAAAACTGAACAAGGAAGGGGAACCCAACATAACCAACATTCTTGACAAAACAAGGGCACAGGATACCCGAGAACGAGTCCTGCTCGTAGACTGTCAATAAGGCCCCGCCATCATAATGTGTTTAGGGTCTTTTAGCCTACAGAAATATCTATTAATCGGTCCCCAGTCTCAACAGAAGTTACATTTAAAATTACGTACACAGAATTCCAATCAAAACAGCCATGCACTGTGAAAAAGTGCTATCGTTTGAGGTCAGAATCTAGTTTTTCTATAGCATTTGAAATACAATAAGGTATTTATAATGATAAAAAATATATACAGTAAACAACATAAAAAGCACACAATGCCAAAATCATATTTTAAATAATAAAAGTGGTCCCATTTAGCAGTTGTGTGTATTTTAAATAAAATCACTTTTTTCCTAAAGATACAACAGTATCAGGCTGCAGATTTGCACATGCAAGCTGAGACACGCATTATTCTCTACACTGTAAAAAATGTCTGTGATTTTAACAGTACAAGTCTGTATAATCTACGGTGAAAATCTGTAGAACGATTAACAGCTCATTTCTGTACAAAATATGGAAAATAACTGTAAAAGCTCAAACCTTTGTTTTCGAGAAAGTAGGCAGAGTGTCTGAAATCTCACCATACACCCTCATTCACTAGTCCCTAAATTAGTCAATTAGTTTAGTCCACTATCGAAAGTGAATGACAACAAATGACTGAATTTAGACACTGATGAACAGCTGCTGTTAATAAGCTCAAACACTGAAGGAATAAGAAATTGAAGGAAGAAATAAAACTACACACACAGCCTCACACCAAACCAACTGAATTAAAACATAGGATTAAACAACTCCATTAAATAACAGCATTGCCAGCTTCACTTATTACAGTTTGACTTCATTTCTGTCATATCTGCAAGAATATTTGATAATTAACAGAGGTTTATATTTTTTTTATTGAGAATATTTCATTTGACCTCACCATCGAGGAGATCAGAAGCTGCTATAGTTGGGTTCTTGAACCTTTACAGTTTTATTCTAATGATTCTCTGGCTGTTATAACTGTGTTTCTGAAACTCATCGGTTATAACAAAGAAAAAAAAAAGAAGTCATGAGAAAAAGAATATACTAAATGTTATTAATTGTTACAGATGTAGTGTTAAATATTTTGTGAGTTAGTTCAATAAAAAATTGAAACATATTTAGTCGTTGTTTGAGACGATACTGCAGCTTTACATGGAGGATACACAAACAATTAGAAATTAATTATCAGAGTGTCATGTGCAAAACCTTGAAAACCCCTGCAGCCTGTTAAGACACACAGACATCAAGAATCAGGATATGAGCCTCAACCATGGTTGCTAAAAAGAAAAATCTGCATGATTTATTCACGCCCCAATGCATGCTGGGTGCCAGCATAGTGCAAAACTCCCAGCATGCATTGCAGCATGAATAAATTAGGCAGCTTTATGTTCTTAAAATTACGTTCTTTGCCTTTATTTTATTTTATTTTAGCGGTGTAATATTTCAGTAGATTGTTTTGTGTTGTTCTGGGTTGTATTTTATTTTAATTTTTGTTTGTCACCATTATTGAGATTCAAAGACTAATTGTTGATGTCTGTGTGTTTTTAAGTTCTGCCATAGTTCAATGTTTCTCATTATGAGTGGTGAATTTAGACCTGTTAATCAGTCAATGATTTCTGAAGCTCCAGTGCTTTCATTCATGTATGTTATTAATTTCTCACACACAACTAACAAGATACTGAACAAGTTAACAAGCAGGCGAGAGGGAATATGATATCAAAGTTAATCTTACTAGACTTATTCTTATAGTTTGTTTTCTGGCTTTTCATGCTATAAAATAGTGTGATCAACACAACTAATTATAGCAACCAATTACAATTTGATGTTATAATAAGAAGTTAAAGAGCCCAACTGAAGCAGACACTGACCTCCGTCATGGTGATTTCAAATGAACAACAAAAATTTAATTAAGAACTTTTGCTCAAGACAGAAAAAGTCAAATGTCAGTAATAAGTGAAGCTCCTGATGTTTGTGATGTTGTTTAATGATCTCTGCTGAGATCTTGAGAAATAATTGTTTTATTGTGTAATTTGTTAAATTTTTATTAATTATTATTTTTATTTAGAGTTTAATTTTCAGTTGATTTCATCTTTGGTTTTGTCTGTGATTTGTGTTATTTGGTCTTGTTTTTCTTTCCTTCAGTGATTCTGCTTATTAACAGTTGTTCATCAATGATTCTCAATCCTCCTTTAATTAGATACTCAATTATCTCATTAACGTCATCACTGCCTGAGTGTTCAACCCTCTGTAGTGAGGACACTAGGGAGGATTTTGCTCTGGGATTTGAGGGGTTAAATATGTTCGATGAAAACTGCACAATGTGGAATGTATTTTTCACGGAAATATTCCGTAAATTTAATTTACGACCGTAAAATGTTAAAAACAGTAGATTACTGGCAACCACAGCTGCCGGTATTTTTCCGTAAAATCAAGAAAAAAACAGCAAAGTACTGTAAAACATTTTTTGTGTCACCATTGTGGAGGATAGTAGCATCTGTGTGCAAGTCCAAGATGAACGCAGAGTATCTGATGTTATGCTGCATCTTCTTTTGCTTAAATGTAACTGTGGAGTTACTAATACAGTAAAAATCTGTTTGCTAACTTCAGTCACACATGAATACATTAATGGATTTAATGACTTTTGTGCACTAAGCTACGTTTTTGTGAACTGAACATTGTGTCAGTTCATGAAATACGGTTATTTTCCGTGAATTTAAACAGTTCTATAAAACTTCCGTATTTTTTACGGAAAAATCCTGGCAACCACAGCTGCCGGTATTTTTCCGTAAATTTTACGGATTTTTTTTAACAGTGTACCGATCTAAGAAAAGGGGCCATTGTAACATTGTTACTCTCTCTTTTCAGTTATCAGAAATGTATCATAATGATCTCATTTAGTTGTTTAGTTCACTGTTACTGCATCTTTATTTTCAGACATCCCACTTTGCATAAACTCATTACTAGGACATCATATTTACCCAAAATCTCTGGGATATTGTGTTCAATTTGCAGGCGGCAGGGATGGACTGTCTGCATGTAAACACACCCCACACATGCGAAAAGATATGCTGTAGCCTATGTTGAACAAACATTGGGAGCATGATGACATTATTCAGGGATCGCTATTAACTTTAAAGTATACATTAAGTAAACATTTTTGGTTTTAATTATTTCTAATAACATTTATCAACAATAAAATTAAAAACTATTTACTTTTACAATAAAAATACATTTTAGACATCTTAAACCCACATTCAAAAGACGTTCATATAAAAACTGCATTAATCAAGTGGTCTATATATAAGACACATTTAGAAAAATCCAATTATTGTGCCTGTGGTTAATAATATTCGGTGGACAATAAGCTGAATGAACAGTCAAAAATATTTGGAATAAATTCAAAACAAAAAATATACAAAACCTATTTGAAAATTAGTTGCAAAATGAATAATAAATTAAAATAAATAAATAAATAAAAGGCACACATAGATGCAGCAGTGCAGATACGCAACACAATAATTCCACACTTTCACATCAAAACAACTTTGCAGTGTTGATGTAGCACATTTGTCCATACTTTAAATACCTTCTTAAAATTATATATTAATGAACACAGATAAAATCACAGAAAAAATAAAAAAATAAAAATAAATAAATAAATAAACAAATAGTTTTCTTTAGGCCACTCTTCAGAGCTTCAGACTGATGAATGTTCCACAGCACTAGGTTGCCAGGTTTCTACAGCAAAACTATCCTAATTCAAAAGCCGAAACTAGCCCAATAATATCAAAAACAAAATATTTCACCACACATTTGAAGGCATTGAAATATTTATGAATATAATCAATGCAACATGTCAAACCAAAACAACCCGCTGGCAATAGTTAAAGTAGCCAAATTCTACAAGAAACCCCGCAGACTTGGCAACCTTGTCACATTGCGTCCACATCTCCTTTGATCCAGAAAGCAAAATTAAAGTCCGACTTTTAGTTACAGACAAAACCATAATCTAGAAGCAATCTACGGAAAATTGAAAACGTTATAGCTTTAAATGTTTTTGTATTGCATTTTTGTATCTGTTTCTGTCGAATTATTTAATGCATTTAAATTTAAATTCGTTTATGCCGGCATAAACACAAAGTTCCATAAGCAAGAATGAAACAACGTCAGAGAGGCTTCCGATTGTAAAGACTGTAATAATTTCTCACTTTTGCTCTTGACCTAAATTACTTGAACAAACAGTATTTTGCAGTGCACACAGCGACCATAAGAAAACAATGTTTTGTCAACACACTATATTTTTGTGCAATGAAGGTATGTACTGACAAATGCTTTTATTTTACCGACCACGCTTTTGGGGAAACGCAGTATGTCTATTACGGTAATAAGCGCGTCACAGACTGTCTCACGCTGCTGTTCCTTCATGTTTGTTTACAACCACAGATTCGCTGCAATAATGTACACCTTTTGACAAAGCAGGAGCCTCGCTGTAGTCCATTATGCTGTACTTACAGACCTTCCTGCCAAATGTGTGCAGACGCTGTTTTGCAGAGAAACTCTTATGGAGAAGAGGATTGTCAACTACACAAAGTATTTTCTTGTCATTGACCTACACATTATGATCCTGCTGTACATTTGACAATGCCAGTGTACAATCAACAGTGGTTGTCTGCATTCGTATTATAATTAATTATCAACTGTAAACAATGTTTTAATAAGACTTTTGAAATATGTACCTTTTGGAGTGCGTTGCCTATAATGCTATTATTTCTTTTTGATCCAGTGGTTGGGGAGAGACTTAAAATCATGCTTTTCCCCAGATCTGTCAAGAACAAACATCGCTCATCAAAAGACGTTGTCACATTTCCCTCATGCACAGAAGGGTGCTGCTTTTCTTTCACAGTTCATTCATTGCCCGTAAGTATTGCATAAAAACCTTTTAAAGAACTGAAATGTATTAATTATTGGAGCATTCAGTGCAGAGTTTAACATTAATTGTAATTAAACATACCTATAGCAGCTAATAAAGGTCTTCATCAGAGATTCCCAGCATCCAAATATGCCTATTACAGTATTATTCAGAAGATACAAGAAATAGTATGTGAACATGATAGTATGAAGGCATAGTATTCTTAAAAAATATATTTTGTGAGAAGTAGCCATGGGCTGGTATAAGATTCTGACAGTATGATAATCTTGGATAAAAATATCACGGTTTCACAGTTTTGTGATTACTGCTCTAAAATATCTTCTTTTTAAATGTCTGGGTGAGAAACTAAAACTTTTTTTCCTCTTTGAACACAATATGTTTTATTTTGAGAAACATTTAAAACATTTTGGAGCAGTAACCATGTCAGGCTAAATCATTCATTCATTCATTTTCTTTTCGGCTTTGTCCCTTTATTAATCCGGGGTTGCCACAGCGGAATGATCCGCCAATTTATCCAGCATATTTTTACGCAGCGGATGCCCTTCCAGCCGCAACCCATCTGAGGGAAAGTCAGGCTAAATAATTCAAGTCAATAATTGACTTCTGCTGTCTTCATTTGTTTCAAAAACACAGATGTCTTTACAATTTACAAAATAATTTTTGCATATCTTTTCTGCTGGAAAAAAAATTAAAAAAGAAAAAAGACTAAAAAAATAAAAAAGAATTAAAAAAAACTTACACACACTTTAGAAAAGGTATAGCAGAACATTTTTTGCGGTTTTAAAACCTTGACTTTTCCAAACCGTGGTATACCTTGAAAACGGTTATCGTCCCATGCCTAGAGAGAAGTGTCCCAACGACTTACTACTTCATACAAGATTCTGTACACCCAATGTACTTTTCACCACTCATTAGAAAACAGGACAGTATTTATAATTTACCACAAAACTAATGCTGTAGGCCACTTGACAGTGAAAAATTGTGGATGATTTTTTTTGTTAATGTCATTTTTGTAAGTTAAACTTTCAAACCAAATTTAGTTTGCACCATACATTATGTGATGGTGTTTTATTGGGAGATACATTGGTCTGCAGCTCTTATCAGAGAAAATGTAATCACCAACTTGTATCACGTCTTTCTTCATAACAAATCATATCACAGCCTGAACTTCATTCCCTCTTTGTGGATACGGAGTAAGTCGGTAAATCAGTGTTTTTAAAACTTCTAAATTTAATGAAACAGTTTTCAATAATAACACATTTATATTAAGCTATCTGTAAAAATGAGGTTTGTGTGTGTATTTAGTGACATTTTGACATGAACATATTAACTTGAAGACTCCCACTGTATTTATTTTCGACCGTCTGCTCCTCCGGAAGCATACAGTCAGCTTCAATTATCATGAAAAACTTTGTCTTTACTGAGACTAATATTTGCATTAGACTTCTGTATTTCTGTATTATTTAGAATTTCATTGCGTATTGCAGTATGAACATAGTCATTTTATTGTAGTCATTTTATTAGAGTACTTTTATTACATCATATTTATTGCAGTACTTTTTTATAGTCATAATAAAAATATACATTTTGTGTCTGTCCCTACGTTCTGGTCAACTCTGCTACATCGGTTAATATAATGCATGACAATCTTTAAAGCACTGATTGAAAAAGCATGTGACTTGCTCGAAATGATGTCACTTCTATTGGCGGCAATGGAAGACATTAAAGGATGTTGATATTGTTATTTCATTCATTTCTACGAAATGTTCATGTTACATCAATAGTAGTTTAATTAGTTTCCAACTCATTGTACTTTGTCAATTTTTTCATTCATTTTAAAAAACAACAATATTATTAAATACATAAAGCTCTGTTTTAGACATGCCGTGTGGTATCTGGTTTGATGTTAGCATCTTGAATCAAAGGACAAAATAGTGGAAAAATTCTGTCAGCACTGTTAGTGATTTAAACCACAATTAGTAACATAATCTAATGTTCCCTATGACATTTAAGCATTTTGCTTTATTTTACATTAATAATGAATTCACTCTTTGACTATAATAGTTTTCTGATAATTGTACATTTACTGTATATCAATCCTGTTTAAATAAAATGAAAAATGAATGGAACATGCCTGAAATGTCCCAAAAATTGTCCTTGACATTTTTTATACATAGGATTTTTTTAACATGAGCTTAAAGGCAAACAAAGAAATACTATTTTGTCTTGGAAGTTTGCCTTTGTTCAGAAGATTTGTCATTAGAAAAGTGTGTTGGAGTAGAAAGCTCTTGGATGTTGGCTTTGCGGGAACAGAAAAGACTCCCCTGTTCTTATGAATGAATTTTGATGACACATTTTGACTTTACAGAGCTGCCTTCATTAAATGTGGTGGGACAAGAGGCCTGTTTGGAGGAGGCCGTGACAATGTTCACCAGCAAACCCTTGAGGACATTGCAGAAAATATCAGAGAACTCAAGTTTAAGCGAATTGTGGTGATGGCAGGGGCAGGCATCAGCACACCTAGTGGAATCCCAGACTTCAGGTAAAGCAGGACTCGACACTCTCTTGTCTCCAAATCCACCTTTGAGATCAGTGCAACTTTAATCTCTTTTTCTTCACAGATCACCCGGCAGCGGCCTTTATGACAACCTTCAGCAGTACAATTTACCCTATGCTGAAGCCATATTTGAAATAAATTACTTCCATCATAATCCTAACCCTTTTTTTGCTCTTGCCAAAGAGCTTTATCCGGGTAATTACCAACCCAACCTGACGCACTACTTCATTCGCCTGCTTCACGATAAGGAACAGCTGCTTAGGATGTACACACAAAATATTGATGGACTTGAGCGGAGTGAGTATACTTTAATTTTGATCACACCATACACATGTGCTCTACACTCTTCCCACCCTGGCTTTTAAAGACACTCTCCTCATATTTCGAAATAGGCTCATTTTATAACTCTCCTAGTGTTGAGCTTTATCATTTTTGAATCCATTCAGCTTATCTCCTGGTCTGGCGTGAGCACTTTTAGCTTAAGCTTAAGCTAGGTGTAGTGATGTTATGCAGCACCTGAAAATAGTCTGCAGGTGTATAACCAGGTAACAGTGCTACTGTATGTAATATTATTGCGCCTTCTGCAGCCATAGTAGAGCAGCAATGTCCCTTGATTATTATGCCTTTTATGATTTTTTTTAATGCTATTGGTCTAATCCGATTCAATGACTTATGCTAAGCTAAGCTAAGCTAAAAGTGCTATTGTCAGAGTAGTAGAGCGGCTGAATGGATTTTAAAAATGGTGAAACTCAACTGTTTAATTTGGTTGAGTGTTCCTTTAAGAACTTTTTTAAATCCCAAGCTACAGTAGGTATCTAGGTATCAAGTAATATCATTGCACCTGCTGCAGCAATGTATGGCAGCAAAGTTGCTTGATTATTTTGCCAGAATGAAATGTATAGTTCCTAGCTAGAGTATATTGTCTAGAAAATAGCTACATTTTATTTTTCTGTGGTTTTAGTACACAGATTAGTCAAGCTTTAAATAAGAAAATTGCCAAAATTATTTTTTGAAATTTTTGAGTGTGATGCTAATGGTCTAATCTGATTCAATGATTTATGCTAAGCTAAGCTAAAACTGTTCCTTCCAAACTTGTAGATCGGCTGAATGGACTCAAAAAGTTAAAACTCAACTGTCTAATTTGGTGACTTTTACAAAAAGGAGTGTTTCTTTTAGATATCAGTATACTGTATGTAGCATTAGTAGGAACATTTTTAATAGCATTAATAATAAAAGCAGTTGCTAATAATCACCTGTCACTGGTTCTTGCTTGAATTGAAATTGAAATCAACATTAGTGCAGTTGTTATAGCTAGTTTGTAACCTTTATAGGGCAGTCATTGAAATACTTTTTGGCAATACCCTGGAGTGTTACTGGAGGTTTATAAAAGACTTTTTGTAATTGTATGACTTTTTAAAAAATCGAATCACCCCGTCAATGAATTTACCATATAAAGTTCTCATACTGCTCAATAAATGTTTAAGGCACAAATGTAGCTAATAGAAAGTAGCACTCCATGTAATAATGGGTAGTTACATAAAATTATGTAATTTATTCATAGTTTACCAGAAGTTATGCTTAAATTCCATTAATTGCAGTAACATTCTTGATTCCCACATAATAGAGAGAATGCATTTAAATTGATATATAATACTGAATCATAAATAATACATGTATTTTTAGTAAATAATATGTACAAATGGCTTGACATTGAGTTTGTGATGACTAGCCAATATTAAAAGCACTTTATTTACATGTTCTCTCTCTTAAAATGTAAGTGATATCAACGTCTAAATGATTGTCAGGTTAAACATTTTTTCAGGCATCTGTTAATATTCATACAATTCAACAGTTTTATTTTGCAACGCGTTCATATTTAGTAGGATTTTTTTGTCTAATTCAGCTAAGCTTGGTTTAGGTTTTGCAGATTGAACGTCTGTGTGAATCATTCATGAATGTCATTGATCTTTCATTGATTTTAGTGGCTGGCGTTCCTCCAAAGATGCTTGTGGAGGCACATGGAACATTTGCCACGGCCACATGCACAGTTTGCCGGAGGGATTACAAAGGAGAGGAACTTCGGGTAAGTACGTGCCATTGAACTGTTGAATATTTAACCCATGGAACTGCACTTTCAAATAAACCCATAATTGGCAAGCTCATTTATAAACATGCATCTCGACCTCAACCTAATTTTAAAGGTCCTGTGAAATTAAAATCAATATTTTTAGATGTTAGAATCAGTATGTTTGTCTGAATGAAATCTATAATCTAATGTGCTCCAAAAATCACATTTATTAAAAATAAAACTGATATAAACATCCAAAGCTTGCAGTTTGTCATTCCCACCCAAATGATTTTTTTCATGTCACCTCATACTTCAGTTTCTCATTAAATCTTGACCAATCAAATGCTGTGCAGTATCTAAAATGCCCCGTTCTCTTCAAGATGCTTTTCATTTGCTCTTTATTTAATACGCTTGATCTCAATTACTCTCACTGGCAGAGCTGTGATGAAAACAATTTTTTTAAATGGGGAGGAGCTACAGTATGTGTCGCCCTCTCTTCATTTTTCAGTTAAAAAAAAAATACAAATTTTAAAGCTTTTCATGGGACCTTTACCCAAGACTATAGAATACACAAGCCATGTCACTCGTATAGTTTTGAATGGGGAAAAGTGTAATGATCAATATGGCGAATGAAGCCCTGCCTTGTAGTACAGGAGCCAATCATCGATTCATATAAACTGATTATACTCGGACCAGGCGTGTATTTTACGACAGTTTTTGCGGTCAACAAATGCACTGGAATCTCGGCAAGTACTTACTTCACAAAAATAAGAAATATGTCCACATAAAGCTTGAAATCTCTACTTTTAATGGGACTGTATGTAATTTTTTGACTCTACTAAAGCATAGAAATACCATTATATGTTTGCAGATATTTAAGAAACAAGCTAAGTGAACGTTTGTCTGAACAACAATACTAAAGTCAGTTATTCTGCGTTGAAAAAGTCTGTTGCGTGCCGGAAGGTCTGTCTTTGTTTTGGTCCCTTTAACCCACCCAATGCCAGTTTAGCCAATTATATTAAAGCATCCTGGGTAGCCTTGAAACAGCGTTTTTGTTTCATTCAGTCAGGAAGGCTCTCAGAGTATGTGTCTGTGACCGAAATGTGACCATCGGTGGACAGTAGCTCTGAAAATGAGAAATAGATTCAGAGTTCCACACGAGGTGGCTATTAATTAGCAAATAATATAAATATTATGAATGTAAACATTAGGTGAGCAGGTTACATTGTAACCCGGTGTCCTAACAACACACTGACGAGATTTGCAGTGATAAGCACTTTGATTGTTTGCACCAGACAAAACACCACAGAAATTTAAATACAGCCATTCAGAAGCACAGAATAGTACGCTTACTGCACTTTAAAAAAATGGTAAGGTTTATAATCTAATCAATACATATTTAACCTCTTTAACATTATTAAATGTAGATGCTGAATCACTGATATGTGTTGGCTTGCACTGAGTTACAGTTCTAAAGTTCAATTTCAAATGGTTTATTTTATTTTCAAGATGTGATGTGAACTATCCGCTGCTGCTGCTTTCAGTAGTATGACAATAAATGTCATGTTAAATGGCATTCAAACTCACATTATTAGCATTTAATACTGAATAAATCACAAAGTGTACCTGAAGTGATCATTGTCACTTTTCTGTTGTTAAGCTACACTGTAAAAAAAAGGTCAAATGACTGGCAGCTACGGCTGCCAAACAAAGACCATAAAATTACGGTAAAATTTCTTTGTTGAAATAAAGTGCAAAAGTAATAAATCTACAGATATTTTCATTAAAATGTTTACAGAAAAACACTGTTATTTTAAAGACTTTTCCTAGATTATTATGATTAAATACGTTTAACAAAAGGTTACAGACAAAGAGTTTAACAAAGAAACACTGTTATTTTAAAGACTTTTCCTAGATTATTACGATTAAATACGTTTAATAAAGTTACACACTAAGAGTTTAACAAAGAAACCCTGTTATTTTAAAGACTTTTCCTAGATTATTACGATTAAATATGTTTAATAAAGTTACACACTAAGAGTTTAACAAAGAAACCCTGTTATTTTAAAGACTTTTCCTAGATTATTATGATTAAATATGTTTAATAAAGTTACACACTAGGAGTTTAACAAAGAAACCCTGTTATTTTAAAGACTTTTTCTAGATTATTATGATCAAATACGTTTAATAAAGTTACAGACCAAGAGTTTAACAAAGAAACACTGTTATTTTACAGACTTTTCCTAGATTAATATGATTAAATACATTCAATAGTTACACACTAAAAGTTTTACAAAAATAAAACCTTTTATTTTACAAAATTTTCTGGGATTATTATGATCAAACACCATCAATAAAGTGACCGCACAAAGTTCAAGAGAAAACAATGTTATTTAACAGAATTTTCTCTTAATAATTATGATTAAACATCTTTAATAAAATGCCAAAACATGCTCAAGGTTGTAATTTAACAGTTTTATTTTGGATAAAAAAACAACAACATACAAGATACAACTAATTAAAATTCTCACAACTTTAAAATTACAGTTGTTACATTTTATTGAATAGTATTTCAATTATGTAAAACATGTATAAGTTTAAGTTAAATGGAAATCTTGAATGAAATGGAACATTTAAATTACTACAGTAAATAAAAGCACAACAGTTTCATGAAATTCTCAGACTATAGGTGTAACAGTGGTGACACTGACAAAGGTGGTGAGGAGCCAATTGCAGATTTAATTATAATGTTAGTACAGCAGTGGTCATCAGTGGCAAACAGGTATGTACAGGAAATCAGAAACATAGTCAAAAAACAGGCAGAAGTCATTTTACTGAGTTTTGAATATAATTTGAAATGACAAAAAATTACTTTCTGTAAAATTAGGGAGTTTTTTTACAGTGTACAAGAAGTAGGGGAGTTTTTTTTTTAAATATAAATTTCAGGTGTTGGTTGGGACAAAAACTCCTTTTAAATTGGAGAATATGCCTTCTATCATGTGCCGTTGCTTTTATTTTGAACATGGTTAAATCAGCCTTTAAGCTCGATAGTCAGACTCGCTCCTGTTGGTGTCATCAATCTGGCAATATGGCAACCTGTGCTTGCATGTGTTTTGAACCAGTCATGCAATACTTAGTTCAACCACTGGGTGTCAAACTTACATACTGCACCTTTAAAAGAACAAACTACAGCAGTCAACATTTGAAGTGGATCAGTCAAGTTTTTCAAAATTGCCCTAAGACAAGAATGGATGTTGTTCAATAGTTTTAGGACAACTTTGATGAAAGTTGATGATCCAATTCAACGGTTGACTACTGTATACTTGAAAAAAGTTTTTTCTTTTGTTTTGTGATCTCTGTGAAATGAACACCAGGTACAATCTGTCCTGTCAAACTCACATCACATGACAGCAACTACTCAAACGCCCACAAACTTTATGGAGGAGATTGTTGTGAATTGCTGTTTTTTGTTGTGGATTACTTCAGAAGACCAGCATGATCTGACTACCATTAATCAGAGGATGAAAATCTAGCTTGGGCAACCTGAAAAAATGCCAATTTTGTTTGATTCAAACACTTAGAAACTAATCTTATGAGACAGTTGTTGTTTAATTTTATTGGTGATTTCAAATATGCAATGTAATCCTAAGCTTGACATACAGTTTTGGAGAATTTGATGTCTCAGACAGAATGCCCAGGCATAGTGCCCAAGAGGCGTTTCAAAGATGGCTACTGCGTGAAATGACTTGCCTTAAAGGGACTTTGGGTTTTATTATGTTAAATGGGTTTTATTATGTTAAATGGGTTTTATTATGTTTTTGTCTGTTGAAATTCTGATTGATGGCTGTTTCTCAACAGGATGACATAATGGCAGGAACAGTACCCAAATGCCCTACTTGTAAAGGAATCATCAAGCCCGATATAGTGTTCTTTGGTGAGGAGCTTCCTCAGCACTTCTTCACCTACCTTACAGACTTCCCGATAGCAGACCTGCTCATTGTGATGGGAACATCTCTAGAGGTGAGGTAAAGCTGTGCGTCAGTGAGTTTTTCTTTAATGCTGGATTCTAGAAATTTAACGAATGCAATAGGAGGCCAAAACTATATATTACCAAAGACTATTGACCTTATTTTCCACATATGAGCGGTCGCAGCCATTTGAGTCTTTTTGGCTCGAGACTTCTGGTCTCATTCACTTCCATTCATTTTTAGACGTTAAAAACAGCTCATTTTGCTGCTTGATATTGCAAACTGATGTTTTCTTAATATAATATTATATTTTGTCTGTGTAGTCATGAAACACTTGTTTGTAGAGCCAGCAGTTTGACCGTTTTCTGTCGCTTATTATTCCTTGTCATTTCTCCAATGGGCGATTGAAACGGAAGTTCTAAAACAATCACAAAAAACAGGCACACTTCAGTATTGAAGAATAAGATCAATACCTCACAAATTTAAAGAGATTTGACCAGATACTTAGTCTGCTGATGGTAACCGAGTCAGCAGCTGTGTATTATAACACAAATACGTCAGCATACTGTTTACATTTATGACTTACTTATGTTAACACAAACCTTACAAGATTTTACTATTTATTTATATATTTACTTGCCTTCCATAATATAAAGGCTGTGTGGCTACAGGACCTTCCTAAACCAGCGATGCACGAACATCCGGTAGTTTCCACTGATCCTTGCATACTAAGCAGCCCCCACGCTGAGTGGCCTGGACTGCTCGACTGGCTGGGGTGCACATTTGCTTTTAAAAAGACGAAATCACCCTCACTGTGTAATAGAACACCACCAACTTTCCCACTATGTAAATATTGGTAGGCCTCTGTACTTTTAGAAGTCTTCATAAATGCTACATCTACTCCTTGTGACAGGACAAAGTAATTAAAATATCCCCGTAAGTTACCTCTGGCTCAACTCATCTACCCACATTAACGATAACAGTGGATGGGGCAATATGAGATCATCTTATCGTTGCAGGGAGGTTTCACTGTACTCACAGCTCAAAACATTTACTGAACTAGCATTATATGCCATTTTTCTAAAATTACAGCTAACTATACACTATGTGATGACTTTCCGAAACAGTCATCTGATGTACTGTGTCAGCGCACCGGAAGATGGATGACAAAATGCGGAAGAGTGAAGTATTAAAAGTGGGCGGGGCGGAATAAGGTCAATAGAATACACAAGACATGCAGACATTTTAAATGTTTAAAAGTTTCCGGCAACAAGCAATTTGTCTGTCTGCACGAAAAGCGATGCAAATACATTTAAATAATGGTAATGGCTTTTAATCAAATTAATACATATTACACCTTCTAACATTATTAATGGGTTCCTGAACGAATGATGGTTTTGGTTTGCACTGAATCACAGATCTGACTTTTTATTTTTAAACTGCTAGTTATTTCATTTTGAAGATCTAAGGTAAATCTCAAGATCTGTGGTAGCTGCTGCTACTTTCATTAGCCTAGTATGGAAAAAATGCTACGTAAAAAAAATGGTATTAAAATGAACATTGGGTCATTTAACACTGAGTAAAGAGCATAATCTGTACCTGAGGAGATGTTTGGAAATGGAAATGGAAATTTTGCACGTCACAGATGATAAGGACAAAAACTCCTGAGGTAACACTTTACAATAAGGTTTATTAGTTAATGCATTTACTAACATGAACTAATCATGAACAACACTTGTCCAGCATTTATTGATCATAATTGAACATTTACTAATGCATTATTAACATCAAAGTCCATGTTTGTTAACATTAGTTAATGAACCGTGAGTTAACGTGAACTAACAATGAACAACTGTATTTTCATTAACTAACGTTAACTAACATGAAAAATACTGTAGTAAATGTATTGTTCATTGTTTATTCATGTTAGTAAATTCATTAATTAACATTAACTAATGAACCTTATTTTAAAGTGTGACCACTCCTTTTAACATGGAAAAAACGTGTTGCGGCGTCACGTTGTGTGTTTTTAGCACACTGTGCAACAATGGATTACTTAGCAATCATTTTCGTTATATCTAATAAAATGTCTGTTATTTCATCTTCTCAGAGTATTATATTTATCGAACATCCTTTGATTAATTAAAATGGTTGTGTCCTCAAAAGCAGATACTGAGCACATTTCATCTAGAAATCACTTCTGGCTGCTGCTATACCAGTTTACCAGTGCAGAGTGTTTGCTGAAGCAGTCGTGGTGTTATAGAGCTTCATTACCAGCAGATGTCACTGTAGAATCACCTGGTGGTTACTGCTGTTATAAACAGGCCTGTTTTCTGAATCGTCAGGTGGAGCCCTTTGCAAGTTTGGCTGGTGCCGTGCGTGGTTCTGTACCGAGGCTTTTGATAAATCGAGACCTTGTGGGGCCCTTTGCTTGGGGGTCCCAACGTCACAATGACGTGGCTGAGCTGGGTGACGTGGTTAACGGGGTACAAAAGCTGGTGGAGCTCCTGGGCTGGAAGCAGGAATTAGAAGACTTAATGAATGTTGGCAGAGACAAGGTGAGTTATAATCAACCTCACATCTTAATATAAATCACTTCAGTAGATGCATGTAGATTAGTCTGCTGTACTCGGCAGAACATTCTTGATACATTGCATTCTGTAAGAGTTATGAAGAGATACATTTTTTATGGTTTCTTGCTGCAGCATGCATCACCTTATGTAAGGGAAAGTCCTTATAACTATACCTTAAAGGGATAGTTCACCCAAAAATGATAATGTGCTCACTAATTACTCATTCTCAAGGCGCTCCAAACCTGTTGGAGTGTCACAAAAGAAGATATTTTGAACTGAAAACCATAGTATGAAAAACAAACAGTGGTTACAGGTTCCCAACATGTTTTAAAATATCTTCTTTTTGTTTAGCAGAAGAAAGAAAATCCTAAAGATTTGAAACTAGTCGGTTTATGGTGACGTAATTTTCAATTTTGGGTGAACTATCACTTTAACTTTAAGGTCCGGTTAAATACCATTCATAAAACAGATCAATCAATACAAATTTGTATTCTCACTTTAAATTTCTACAACATTAGCCATCAACTGTTTTTTTTTTTTTTTTGGATTCCCTATACTGTAGTCTTCAGCGGACAGAGAGGAGTGAGCAACCAAAAGCTTGACGTGATATGGAGTCCTGGGATGAGTTTGATTTAGTTCTGCCTAATTTACTGGACATTGTTTAGTTGGAGTGAGTCTCAGCTGTTGTCAAGATGCACTTTAATATATATACTGGGTTGAGGAAGAAGATCCAAATCTACTGTAAATGACCGGGTCACCTCTACGCACACCTCTACGCAATGTAGTGTATAATTCACAAGCAAATAAGGATTTCAGTAATTAAGCAAAAGACATTTTTATCATTTTAGTTTTTATCTTGAACAATAAGGCACTGGACATGAATTCATTTATTCTGTTGCTAACAGCGGTGTTCATCTGGTCAGTTGATCTCAGTGAGGTTGCTCACATGAACAAAACCCCACTATGATGAAAGAATAAAACAGCCTTTTCTAGAATTCGAGTGGACTCTTTATGTTAAGTGAGTTTATATCATTTCTATCACTATTTGACAATTTTTACCACTAAACTCTGGAAGGCAGGAACTTCTGTTCATTTTAGAATAGATATACTTTTCACTTGAAACCACAATCTCCTGACCAGACAAACCATCAAGCATAAGCTTCAGACAATTAATCCAGTTTTTATTTTAAACACAATATTCCTGAATGTTTGACTTGATCTGTCTTATCTTGCACTCTCAGAGACAAAGGGACACGATGGTACAAATAATGTTTCTTGAGGAACAGTTTTGTACCTTTGTAAAAATTGTACCTTATATGGTATTGAAAAGACCTCTTATGATACTGTACTGTGCCTTTTATGGTACAACTGAAATGAAGGTACACAATTGTTCTCATATAAAAGGTACAAAAGTGTTGAACAACTCCTTTATTACAGTATCTATGAAAATAAACATGAATGGAAAGGCAAAACAGGATTAAAACAGGAATCATCATTTTAAAGTATATGTTTAAAGATACTTATAAACATAAATTTTAGTCCTATAATACAATAATACAAAACAACTGGTAAACATAAAACTATAGGTATTGTAAACTAAACATTTAAGGCATTTTAATAAATGTCTGGTAAGCATTTTCGACACTGTTAAGGTACAAAGTGTCTTGTCACTGTTGTGGTACCTTTCACAAAGTATACAATATTGTATCTGCAGGTTTTTAAAAACAAAGGTACATTTTGGTTTCCCATGGTACAAATCATAACCTTAAAAGGTACAAATTTGTTTCTTTTCTTAAGGTACAATTCTGTCCCATAAAAAGGTACTGCCCCAGTGACAAGGGTTTGTACCTTTTTCTGAGAGTGTGCAAAGCAAATAACATTTGCTTTGAAGCAAACACCAAGAGGTATTAATTTTGCATGTTACATCCTCAAATAAAACATGGAAAAAAGATTCTGTGTTAACCATAGAACTTATTTCAGGCTTTTAACAAAACACTTTCAAAAGGCCAATCATTAAAATATATATTTATTATGGGGTATGCTTTTGTAATGGAAAATAATGAATTGTGGTAAAAGTGAAGTGCTGTGACTACTTTCTGCATGCGCCATACACTTTTGAATGCAAAATTATTAGCCATATGAACTTTTTTTTCCAAAGATTTATCTAACCCAGGATCATTCTGAAAACATACCGCTATATACATTTCACTGTATCCGTATGCACTGTAAAAAATTATATGAACAATTTGTTTTTAATTCCTTATAACTTATTAAACTAAATCAATCATGTCCTAACTTCGTCCAACGTGCAATGTATTGTGTGCAATGTTGGCAGTTAGAGTATGGATGCTTCTACACTTCTAGTTTTTACTGGAAATAGTAAACCGGGAACCTTTGGCATATTCTGCATAATTTTGGACATACTAATTCTATTTTCAAATACTATTTAAGATGGATTGTATGCGAACTGGGACGCAGCAATAGAAATTTCTAGCTCTGTCCTCTTTTGAAAAGAGCAAAATCCTATTTTAATTTAAAGCGACAGTCACCAAAATGGCACAGTTAGGATCAAAAGTTTGGGCAGGGGTGCCCAAACATTTTCTAATGAAGGGCAAAAATCCAAGCTTAATTGAAAGCTGTGGGCCGGAAGTAAATATAACAAACTGTATTACATTAAAATTGCTAAAATTACAAAAAAATTACTTCACCCTTATTTACTAATGCATTTGATTTTTTGAAAAAATATATAGAAATTTAGGGAACGTATTACAATAAAACAATAAAATAATACCATTTATAAAACACTGGAGTTCAATGATGAATGCAGTAGTCACCTGCCTTTGCCTTGATTTGCATACTGATGTCTTCTGCCTAGTCCCCTATTCGTTACGTGACAGTATGTTTATTTTTTAAAAACCGGATTCATGTACAGCATTTAATTAAAACATTTAATTTCAGTTGGCTTTTTT
>CAIGQQ010040405.1:1391930-1419035 GCA_903798035.1 Danio albolineatus | reverse complement strand
TGCATCTTGGCCTTTCTAACCAGGTTTTTTATGCGGGATTCCAAAATTCGCATTAAAATAGGTGGATGTAAACATAGCTATTGGAGCAAAAACTGCCACCAACATAACGAAAGGGTAATAAATTTGCTATTAAAATTTGAGTTTATTGCATATATATATTTCCAAATTATGTGTCAAAATAAGATTTGCCATCAAAAATAATTTTCTTTGCTGAAACTGTGGCCAAATTAAGCCTCAAAATTACCCCAGAGTGCATGAAAACATCCACAACACATTAGGGTTAAATTAGATTAATCCACGTTTTTTTTGTTATTCTGACTTTCTATTTTGTGTAATACCCCTCAGGAATGTTCATAAAAGAAAGAAAACAAATATGTCCACTAATTAGTGAATCACAACAAGCAAATCTTGCCAAAACTCCCTGACTCGCAAGAAGCACCATAAAATATGTTAATAGTCAGAGATATGAAGTTAATACATATTCAAAATAAGTACATAGAGAAGGTGGGATTTCTCGTGCAGTGCATGCTGTACAGAGGTTGTCACAAACTCCATAATGTAAAATGTGATTATTATATTTCTAAATGGTAATCGGTCACACTTTATTTTGACGGTCCATTTGTTGAATTTAAGTTACATTGCATCTACATGCCAACTAATTCTCATTAAATAATTAGTAGACTCTTTGGTTAGGGTTGGGGTTAGGGTTAGTGTAAGTTGACATGTACTTGCAAAGTTTCTTATAGTCAGTTAAATGTCTGCTGAATGTCAGTATCAACAGATATTAAGCATACAGTCTACTGATACTCAAATGGACCATCAAAATAAAGTGTTACCTGATAATCTGATCTAGGATCTGATTTATTTTTTTGTATAATGTGATCATGCACACATTTAGCATGCATTCCACTTAGCTCAAATCCCAAAGTATGCTTCAGCTGTTCCTTTTTTTCTGAGGTAGAAATTAAATAACTATAAGTAAAACAACTGTGTGTCAGGTTCAACATTTCAGATAGTCAAAAGACAAAAGAGAAACTCTGACAAATCTGACAAATCCACCCTTTTGCTAATATGACTGTCTGACTGTCTTCTCCTCAAATGGCATCAATGTGCCTTCAGGCCTCACTCATTCTGCTAGTTGCTTCTGAACTGTATCCAAGTCAGCTGACCGTATTACAGATCCAGTCTGTTAGGTACATTTTCCAAAATATACTCTGTCTAGCTTCTGTTTTTGAAGAAAAAGCCCTCAGGGAAAGAGAACAAAAAGTTTTCCATTCCAGACACATGGTTGGTGTTGAAGAACATTCTATAAAGGGGAAGCATTCCATTATCCTCAGTTTCCTGTCAGGCAGCTTCTCCTGTAGGCCTGTCCTACTGCTTACATCATGAGTTGGCAGGGGTTTAGATCTGGCATTATAAAGTCATTGCTGCTGCGTTGGACGTTTTATAAGTGCGGTTGAGCTGCTTGTAATGATTCAGACATTAATTCCTAATGTGATCGATGCGGTTAAACGCTGTATGACTTTTGGATGGATTTGTAATCGCAGACAGATTTCCAAGATCTGTGACAAAACCCCCAGTTCGTGCCCAAATTGGTGCCTGTTATGTTTGAGCAGGTCAGAAGCTCAAGCGGCTCAAACAGCACAGAGGGCGTAACATGTTCCAACCTATTTAATATTATCATTATGTGGTGCAAATACAATGTGGAAATAATCCAGCCGATCACAATGCAGATGGCATAAATGGAAGTATATCTCAGAATCACTTGCATGCATTTATGCGAGAAAAGCTTTCGATCAATATTTTGTGTTTAATTATTTACTTTTGTGGGAAGTATACAGTAGCCGTGTTATAAGAGCGATAATGCTTTGTGTAAATACGTTGTAAGTACATATAATACTACAGTATACATTATCCTTTACATATCATGCTTGTTGGTTGAATAGTACACTTCTGTCAGTCATCCTAGAGTATTTATTTCACTGAGCTCTCTGAAAGCACAGATTTTTTTCATATCTGTTAAGGATTCCTCTGAGAAAATGTTAATTGAAAGCTATTTTTAAAAAGAAAAACTGCAAAGAGGCACAGACTTCACTGTTTTGACCTCATGTCTGTTGTTCAGTGAATCAGAAGAGAATAATAATGCTTCATGTGAGTTGTTGCAACCATTGTAATTTCTCACCACTAAGACTTGTTAAAAACACATTTAGATTTGAGCACGTCACCCCATCTTATTCCCTCTGCACTGGCTGTTATTATTTGTTTTTTAAGGTCTTTTAATGGTCTGGCGCATTTTAAGGACGTCAAAATCAGAAACTTTTAAAGGTTGTCAGATCAAAGTAAAAAAGAAAAGAGGATCAGGTTTTTGCCATAGTCTGCTTCAAAATTGTGTACCTCTATATTAGGAGAATCCCTAAAGAATCTCTATTCAAGGTGAATTCAGATCAGACGAGAGAAAAAAAATAGCGCTGTCTGAAAATTTCTTCTAAAATTAGCATTTTTTCAGCCTGCTATGTTCATGTTCAGTTATTCCACTAAGCAGGGGCGCCGCTAAGGGGGGGAAAGTTAGGACGATTCTAAGGGCCCATGCACTCTAGGGGCCCCCAGAGATCTGCTTTATAATTAATACCAGTACTATAATGTAATATAAATTATTAATGTATCTCTAAATTACAAGTAAAACAATTTATTAGAAAAAAACGGCTTATATCTGCCTCTCGTGTCTGTCACTGTCAAATTGCACCCCCCTCCTTTCACTCTATGGTTCAGTCCGTCAGTAGCGGGAAGAGAGTTTATGCTTTGATGAGTGCGAGCGATCGTCAGGTAAACTGTCTTACAGCGATGTCCTCGAGGTTAACAAAGATTAAATCCGGTCATCAAAAACGAAAAGAGAGGCTACAAAAAGCAGAGAGAGAGAAAAAGGGACGGCAGTCGCTATCACAGTTTTTTGAAAAGAAAGGTAACGTTATGTCTATTCACAGAGCTTTCTGTTTGCGGTAATGACAGCGCCGCTAGTTTAATGTACTTTGCTAATGATGAGCTCTCTATATATTCGCCCTCACCCGATCTTCCCTACGAAGTTCCCCAAACTCATCTCCCAGTTGAAGAAGCAGGTAACTGAGATCCTGCCTTTAAAAATAGCATGTGCATTGCATTGCATTTAAGTATTAATTTCACTATGATATTAACTTAATTGTTGACGTGGCCACTATTAAATGACTGCTATTTTTCCTCAATGTTGATTATGTAGAATGATATTAGTTGTAACAGCAAAGCAAACATAAAACTGAAAGACAAAACTTTAAATTTATCAAGTTAGTTTTCCTTGAAAGATAATGATCTATTAATTTTTTTTTTTGCCCAGTGGACCATTTCTAGTAATATAACTGATTAGTCAAACTCATACCATATCAGCAGAATAGTGTAAAACAATATCTCAATGTCCATGCAGACAAGTTTTGAATGAATTATGTGTCGTTTAAATATGTCATAGCCAGGATGCTCCTCAAGCCAGTCTTTTGAGCCTAGATTGTTAAAGTAAAGCCCATAGTGAATGGCGCAATTTAAATGTAATAAATCTGCTGAATTCTGTCTGTATTACTTTACTGCATGTACTCAGTTACACAAGCACGTGTGTAAACAGACACAAACATTCAGATATACACACATACAGATATAAGCCCCCCTTTTAATATTTTTTCTTTTTTAAATATTTCCCAAATGATGTTTAACAGAGCAAATTTTCACAGTATGTCTGATATATTTTTTCTTCTGGAGAAAGTCTTATTTGTTGTATTTTGGCTAGAATAAAAACAGTTTTTATTTTTTTAAAAACCATTTTAAGGTCAAAATTATTCGCCCCTTTAAGATTTTTTTTTTCTTGATAGTCTACAGAACAAACCACTGTTATACAATAACTTGTCTAATTACCCTAACCTGTCTAGTTAACCTAATTACCCTAACCTGTCTGGTTAACCTAATCAACCCAGTTAAGCCTTTAAATGTCACTTTAAGCTGAATAGAAGTGTCTTGAAAAATATCCAGTGTAATATTATTTATCATCATGACAAAGATAAAAGAAATCAGTGATCAGAGATGAGTTATTAAAACTATTATGTTTAGAAATGTGTTTAAAAAATCTTCACTCTGTTAAACAGAAATTGGGGAAAAAATAAACAGGGCTAATAATTCTGACTTCAACTGTATGTATAAATGCACATAAAAATGTAAAATTTTCAGTGAATATTTTATTACTGTTCCTTTTTTGTACTACGTTTACATTTGAACAATAAATCATCTGCTAGCTAGAGTCATGGCCGTTCTCTTACTAAATACTGATAATTGGTTGACAAAATCAATAATAAAATTCATAGGTCAGTATAACTACATCGCGGACAAAGAGTTTGGATAGCTAGCTTGGTAGTAGGGGGCCCATCCTCATATTTTTTCATGGGGCCCAAAATTGCTAGCGGCGCCCCTGCCACTAAGAACATAATTTTTTTTTGGCCATAAAGGAAACATTACTAGACTTAAATTGTTCGCAAAATTGTCGGTTTGATTTGTATCATTCTTCTGTTGTCACGATATTCAGTTTGATTCGACTTACATAGTTAAAAAAATCCCCCTATTGTAACATTTTAAATACCATTTAGAAACACCATACATCATGAAATACACTCACCAGCCACTTTATTAGATAGACTTTACTAGTACCGGGTTGGACACCCTTTTGACTTCAGAACTGCCTTAATCCTCCATGGAATAGATTCAACAAGGTACTGGAAATATTCCTCAGAAATTTAAGTCAGTATTGACATGATAGCATCACACAGTTGCTACAGATTTGAGGGCTGCACAACCATGATGCAAATGACCCATTCCACCATATCCCAAAGGTGCTCTATTGGATTGAGATCTGGTGACTGTAAAGGCCATCTGAATACAGTCTACAAGAAATGTTCAAGAAACCAGTATGAGATGATTTGCACTTTATGACAAAGAACTGCTGCTCACTGGATATTTTCTCTTTTTCCATTCTTTGTAAACCCTACAGATGGTTGTGCATGAAAATCCCAGTAGATCATCAGTTTCTGAAATACTCAAACCAGCCTTCTGGCACCAACAACCATGCCACATTCAAAGTCACCTAAATCCCCTTTCTTCCACATTCTGATGCTCGTTTTGAGCTGCAGAAAATTGTCTTGACCATGTCTACGTGCTTAAATGCACTGAGTTGCTGCCATGTGATTGGATGATTACAAATTTGTGTTAACGAGCAGTTGGACTGTCAGGCATACCTAATAGTTGCCAGTGAGTGTGCATAGCCTTATTATCTACTATTTACAGTATTTAAAAAAAAGTTATTCTAAAGGCAATGTCTTCTAAATTCAGTCTTATAGTTAAAATTTTGTCTATTGTTGTTAATATTTGTTTATGACACCAGCGTGTTCATTTTGACTACTGTCATTTAAAGTATTCTTCCATGAATGTGTACTTTCACTTTAGACACAGACTTTAGACTCAGACTTCGCTTAGTGTTAAATATGGCTATTCTGACATTGTTACATGCATTCAGCTTATATTTTGCTGCACAAGAAGAACTTGTTGAATTAAGAAAACATTTGTGAGCTGAGAGAGAAACGTGCACGAGCGAGAGTATTGTGTTTCTGTCACATCTAAAGTTGCCACCCGTCCCTTAAAATACGAAATTGTGCGTCCCGTTTTGAATCAATACAGGACAGGTTTTGTCCCGTATTTTTCATTATTTTTTAAAAGTAACTTCATCCCACACGCATTTTATGAAGATGCCTCATTTCCTACTTTTGATTGGGCAATACTTGATGTCATCGTTAGTTTGATTGGTCTTTTTAACTGTTCAGTGAGGTGGGCGGGTCTTTTAAGCAGAGAGCGTTCTCCGTGGCTCATGATGGTCTGTCAGACATGCGATAACATGCGTCCGGAGAAAAGTCAACGCACAGTCAGACAGTTCTTCGTACCCAAGTCTCTCCCGAAGCAGACATGGTAATGACAGGGTAGTTATTATCAAAAATATTTAGGTTAGTTGCTAAATAATATTTAAAATGTGACCCTGTCTGTGAAAACCTAGCTCATTTTTTTAAACATACTGTTGTCTACATGAAATAAACAACAGTCTGTGAAAATAATAAAAATATATGTATTTAATATTAATTGAGTAAAACCATGTCAACAACTGAAATCACAGTGAAATTAATGGTTAAAATCGAACTTAGATTTGGCTAGGTTTTTACATGGTTCACAAATTGTAATTCTGTAAATACAATGTAAATGGATCACATTCCGATGTAATATTGTGATTCGGTTGTTAAGGTTAAGTCAGACACATAAACATTCATTTATTACATCAAAACATTACATTTAATACATTAATAAACAACACAAAGCCCATGTAAAGAAAATAAACTAGTAAACTGCAACTTTCCAAATTTTAAAATTAGAAATAGGCCATATAAAACTTTACCAAATAAAGTTTGTAGCTAGTTTATGTGCTGTTTACATATTTGGATAGGTGTTACTGCAAAAACTGGTCCTCCAAAGTCTGTTTTTGTGGTTACTGTCACACTCTGTTTAACCTATTTTGGCCTATGTTAATTATTGTCAGCTATGCCTGTGTTCAGCTATGACTGTATGATCATTAGAGAAGTCTGTTGAGTTGTAAAAGAGAAAGACTGACTGCATCTATTTACACACATTTCAATAAAAAAAGGTTTATTTTAATGCCCGAGTGTTGATACTTTCCTGAAAACATATTTTAAGATGCGATTTACCACTACTGGCTATTGGGCCTGGGATCACTGTGGTCTAGGCCCCCAAGGCATGTGGCCCCCTCTGCAGTATGTGTCCCTTATTTTTTTTGTATTAAAAGTGGTAACCCTAGTCACATCTTGCACTGAAATTTTCAAACTGATATAACCTGTTGTTCAGCAATAACAGTGGAAGAGGCACTATAAACTCAGAACAGACCATTGTAACACACCAACAATCTGCTTTAAGCGGCCGGAATCCCTATTATGCACCATTTCCTATGCTGTGTCTCATTTCAGAGGCTGCATCCTTTCAAAAGTGAGTCCTTCAAAGTCCACACAGGTCAAGCTGAGCATTTTTAAATGAGATGATCTAGCCTACAGAGGATAAGATTCTCATCACCTAGCAACCGTAACAGCTGCCATAAATAAACAATGGGTAATACAATGGGCTATATGCACAGCTAGTGTTTTTCAGCCAATGATAAACTTCCGGTGAAAGCTTAATGTGACTATTTTCAGTTTCATAAGGTTCCTTTTGCAGCATCGATGTTGTAATGTAATTACAATACATTTAGTTAAATAGACTTAAGCATTCGTTTAGTTGTTCAAGCGTGAAACTAATGTGAGACAGTGTAACCAGGGCGAGTGCAGAAATGCCATTGAAAATACTGGGGTAAAATAAACTCATATTTTAAAGACATGGCAGGTAAACATGGAGTTTAATGCAATGCTTCTTGCACACTCTGAGACCCACTTTATGTTGTATATATCAGGCAGTAAAGATCACAGATTTTTAAGGAAACCAAATTTTAAGTGTAGCAATTTTATAATGGAAAGACAGTTCACCGGAAGCACCGAGGCCGGCTGGCTGAAATGAAAATTCTGTGTGCATATACCCCATTTGTAATGACATTTTATCAAAGTGGTTTTAAAACTTATATTACATGATCTGAAGGCAAATCAAGGTTCACAAAAACTAGAAACATATTGCCTTTGATACATACATGTACACATAAAAATTTAAACTCTTCTCATTATTGTAAATTCTTAGTAATGTACTTTATGGTCTTTTTGTTTCCAACATGTGTTTAGATATCCAAGTAAAATGAAACCTAATTTATACTTTTAAAACTGTACTCCAGAGTTTTTTTGTAAAAAAACATCCTGCTGTTATCATCCCGCATTGAATCTTGGGATGTTCAAGGCCACAAAGAATCCATCGGTTGTATCCTTCATTGCTTGGCAAATGGAGGGCACATTTGGAGGCTTCATTTGAAGGAGCCTTCGAATTTTTTGAAATGAGAAGTTGCAGCGGCCTTCCAATGTTTCCCTCAGAGGATGAAGTCACGAAATGAGACAAAGCATGTAAAGCCAGAATTATTCACCGAATTATTTTCTTTTTTTTATATATTTCCCAAATAATGTTTAACAGAACAAGGAGTTTTTCCACAGTATAATATTTTTTTCCTCTGGAGAAATGTCATGATCAATAGACGCAAATTGCATTTAACTGACTTATTAATTATTAGTTAAGTTTTTATTGGTGGTTATTAGACCCCCACGTCTGTGAAATGTTGGTGAAGGTTTTTATGTGTAATCTTTTCTTGCATCACACAAGCAATGTTAGCTTGATGAAAAATATTTTCTTCATTTACAACAATTAACTACATAGTCAGTATAATCTTTAACACAAAGAAGTTTGTTGGAATTCTTCACAATTTTTACTTTTACTTTTTGCATTTTTAAGGTATTAGACTAAATGTTTGTCAATAAAACATTATTGAATTGTTATCGTTAAGAGGTTGCACAAGAGTTAATAGCCCCTTTCACACAGTAATACCGATAAATATCCGGAAAATTTTCGTAACGACTTTACCGGTAAACTGAAAAAAGCGCTGTTCACACAGGCAAGGACATTCTGGAATTTTTCCAGAAAAGACCGTTCACACATCAGTTCCATAATATCTGTACATTCAGACATCATTAACCAAAAATTTGCTCTAAATGGCTGCGCTTGTATTTGTAAACATAGAAGGGGTTAGGTTTTGTTGATGACTCACTTTTATTTAAAACTTTAGCATTCATGCAGCTGCTTTGTCCCAGAGACATGCAATTGCGAATCGCAGCTAAACATTTACACATTTGACTGCATTACTAATTCTGTGTATGGATAAGTACTGTGAACATCTTCGATGAAAACATATTGAGGAACACTTTCACATGTCGAGATGTACTTAACATATGTGTGTGTTGGTGCTCACTGCAGCACTTCATGTGCACACACATACAGCAACTGAAGCAGAGCTTGAAGGTAAACAAACAGCGGTTTATCATAAGCATTTTATTGATAATATTTTCCACAGTTGGCAATAAGAAGGAACATAGAAATGTTATCTGACCAACAACTAGCAGCTAAATGTGTCTGGAAAAATATTCAAAGGTTTTTATTTTCATAAACAGCTCAGATGTGATTGCGTCTGAATGTTCTGATTGCCTGGAGTAGACGTCTCACGTCAGCACGTCTAAGCGTGAACACGTTTTTCCCGGCAATGTTCCTTCTGCGTTCACCCGGCAAATTACCGGTAATGTTATAACTTTTCTTTCTGGAGAATTGCCGGAATGAATTTACTGGTATTTTCAAAAAGGGCTTGTTCACACACACACGTACCTTTTCGGAAAATTGCCAGTAATTTTCTGGAAAGGTCTGTATGTGTGAAAGGGGCTAATGCAAGCTGTGCAAACAGTAAACTTAGCTTTTTTTATGCTGGACACATTCTGTTAACTCTGCTAAATTACAATTACTAAAACTGAAAATAAATATATACAGGTTATATAATTAAGTTATAAACAGATTATGTATTTAGTAGTTTTAACAGATTGTGTGAGAGTTGATGTGAGCTATGCAAACAATAAACTTTGCTTTTTACACAGGACACATGTTGCTAACTCTAATTCTACAATTACTAAAACTTAATATATAATAAAAAAAAATAAAAAAAATAAAAATAAAAATAAATAAAAAAAAATCACAAAATAAAAAAAAAAATCATCAATAAAACGAACAAAAAACCAAACCGAAATGTACAACCGAAACAACTTTAAAAGTAGCACTGAAATTAAACTTTAAAAAATTTAAATTAAAACTTAAAAAATGCAAAAACCATAGTAACCTTGGTCCACACCACCACTAAGAATAATTGACAGCCACGCAGACAGAAATGTAGAGAGCCTTAAAAAAAAAAAATGTGTTTTTGTGGTAAGGTCTACACACTAATAATGTATATTTATAGTTAGTTTTCCATCCATGAGCAGACATTCATGATTAATTAATGATTATTTTATTTGTTTACCCCAGTCCTTGCTATTTGTGCTCGTAACAACATTTCTAAACTTGATAAGTATATTTACCAATACATTCCAAGCAGGCTTGATCACCATCCAGCAACCAGAAAAATCAAGGTTTTCTAATAAATTGAACCAGGCTTTGAGTGCTCCGCAGAATCATCAAAGGTCAGATTAGTGTCGGCAGAAGCTGCACCACCTCAAAAAGACAGATCCTCATCAAAGATGCCTCATTAATTCACTGGAAGATTTTGTAACAAGCACCACAGAAGCAGAACATCTCTAATCATGTATTTCAAACCACGTTTACCTCAAGGAGAGTTTTGATACGAGAGCAGAACATCTAAGTACCTTAGCAACAGAAAATCTGTTTCGTGCTAAACTTCTGAAGTCAATATCGGCACATCAGTCAATAAGAAGTGCTCTTGAAGTGTTTCTATGACCTTTTTTTTTTTTACTTTACTGCATTCGACCTTTCATCAAAGCCCCTGTAAGGATCTGTCATTATAAATAAATAACCAGCCAATTATGGCTGTTTTTAATGAAGTTCTCATCCAGAATGTATACATTACTGTAAGAGAGTGTTGTAGGCTTAATATGGCTTCAAAGCTAGATTACATTTACAAATGTGAAA
Organism: Danio albolineatus; assembly: GCA_903798035.1. Lineage (NCBI taxonomy): Eukaryota > Metazoa > Chordata > Actinopteri > Cypriniformes > Danionidae > Danio > Danio albolineatus. Next base: position 1,408,274 of record CAIGQQ010040405.1, on the reverse strand, counting down.
ATGTTGTGTGTTATAGGTGGCTGGGTTGTTTCGAGATGCCAGCATCGGAAATGCCATCAACATTGCTGTTGTGCGTCTTGTTCTGTTAGAAAAGGACGAGGTAAGTAAAATGACATATCAGCCATGAGACATTTGGTCTAAAAATACATAGCAGACGTTCTGAATCAACGTCAGTGCTGCAAAACAGATGCATTGCACTATAGCCTCACACACACACACAGCAAGCGCTTTTGCGAATAATGCCAGCTTTTTTTAAATGCAGGAGTGAATCACCTTATTCAGTTTAATTTATGTTCCTCATTCCTAAACTAATAACAAATCTAAAAAAATATATTTTACTATTTACTCACTGTCACGATCAGAAGAAGGAGATTGAGTCAAACGTACAAAAAGCAGTTTTTATTTACTGGCTTGAAGGTTGACACAAGATTTAGGCATTAAATGGACGAAGGTGTAGGGTTAGGGATCCAGACAGAAGAGTGATAGTTCAGAGTTCATGAAAGTCACTTCCCTGATAGGAGTTAAGATGATGGAGAATCGCTGGGAGCACAGGAGGGTGTCCAAGACGAAGTGAAGAGCAGGTTAGGGAGATCGTGCCCATTGGTGATACTCGACGAAGAGCAAGTGAAGGAAGGGAGCTGATAATGGGTTGTCTGGGGTGCTAACAGGTGCAGGCTAATAGGTTGGGGATTGTACATGGCTGGAAGATGGTCTGGGTGTTTGAGAGTGATGAAGAGATGATGAGGAGTGACGAGCTGGGGATGTGACACCCACCCTCAAGTGGTTCCAAATGTTTCTTTTTTTTCTGGTAAAGAACCACGAAAGAAACTATTTTGAAAAATGTTAACCTTTGACATACATAGCTACTATTTTTTGGCATACTTCAAAATAGCTTATGTTGTGTTGAAGTGGATGGTAAGTAAATGATGACAGAATTTTAATTCATGGGTGAACAATCACTTTAATGTGAGGGAAAATTCTCCATATTTGTCTCACAAGGTGTTCTGAAGAGAAATTCATAAATTTATTAAACCTTTTTGATCAATATCATTGTTACAATTTGATTCCAAATTTGTAATTAATTAATTATTTACGTGCAATCCTATTTTATTGGCATCTTTGCTTGATGGCAAGTGAAGGCTAAGTAATAAACAAGAATGTAAAACATTACAATAATAATAATAATAATAATAATAATAATAATAATAATAACAACAACAATAATAATAATAATAATAATAATAATAATAATAATAATAATAATAATACGTCAAATTTTCTATATAGTGTTTACAGGATTCACTCCTGAGATGTGTTTATGAACATAAATAAATAATTCACTCAAAAAACGATTGTTGCTGCTTTTCAAAATACTTATTTAAAATGAGCTGAACGAACACAATTCTTTAGTTTTTTTTGTGGGACAACTTCATTGTTTTAGTTCAGTCCACTTAAATTTGTAAAATCAATTAAGTTAACTTAATCGATTTGTGTTGGGACAACATGAAGGAATTGTGAGTAACCCAACCTTTTTTTTTTTTTTTGTACAGATTTCCTTCAAGCATAAAACATAAATAAAATTACTTTTAAAAGTGTTCATTTGTTGTTGGATTATTTTGCTCAAAGTAATATTAATATTAACCTCCAGACTGCTGAACTCATGAGAGAAAATACATTAGACTACAAAAAAAAAGACATTGGTGTATTGTGCTGATCTCACATCTGGAGAACAGAGACGCATCACTGATGTGCTTTTAAATACTTGTTCACAACTAGTTAATCAGTTTGTTTAGACAGACTTTCTGTAAATATGGTTGTCACTCCTGTAAATAACCCAATTATTTGTTCAAAAAAGATTTGAGCTGTTTATTGTGTTGCTGTACATACAATATAAATGACACAAATTAGTGACCAGCCCAAAACACTGTCATAAAGGATGTTGTTTGGAGGTTTGTACCTAAAAACACCACACCTTATATAGCCCACAATATGTTCATTTGTTTTGCTATAAATTGATAACAAACTCAAAAGTTTACATAAGACATATGCACTCATAATGTTTCTGATTATGACCGTGAACAACCCCCACCCACCCACTCCCCCCTTCATTTCATTTTCTATTTTGCCCTCCACATCTCTTCATTCTTCTCTCCATTTTGAACAAGTGACTGTAACTGAAAAATGAATCAAACAACTAGTCAACGGAGGGGGAGGGGTGGTATCAAATTATTTTTATTTAATAACAATACAATATTGTACTCAAATAAAATGCCAAATTTTTTATAAAAAGTATTAATTTATTTAATATTTGAAACTTTGGTCCCACTTTATTTTAAATGGCTTTACCTAATATGTACTTACACTGAAATCAATCCTTTGTTGCTTACTAGAGTGTTACGATGTACTTATTGTGTAAATACACATTTTTACATCGTACTTATGCTTGATTAAATACCTGTATGTAATTACATTTGTAATTAATTTCTGTAATTACATTTTTAATTACACTGTTGGCCACCCCTTGCACCTTAACCCACCCTTAAACCTACCCATATCACCACAACTGTCCATAACATACCCGTATCCTAACTCGTGAGCGCCACAAGTGTTCTCAAATACATTATGATCACAGTAAGTCTATTTGTACATTGTATGTACATTCAACACATTGTATTAATGTTATTTGATGCAAGTACATAATAGTTAAGGACACTTGATATAAAGTGAGTCTGAAACTTTTAATAAAGATGCTTTCAAAATAATTTTTGGGCCCCTGCTTCATACGGACAAGTGCCTGTTTGATGTGAAATGGCATAAGCAACTGTGACCCCTGAATGGAGTGAATTTTTAAAACAATGAAAGTTTACACAATAATTTTTTATCTCCATTTATACCAATGCAAAAATTAAAAAAACATTGTAGACCTATTAGTTCAGTTGCCAGGTCAGAATGTAATGCTAACAATTTGTTAGTAAATACTCCCTGTAAGGAAGTGATGCATGCCGCCAGTATCTCTCTGCTGGCGTGTTTGTAAAATTTGCATCCTGTGCATGATGTGCCTCCCCAGTTGGTTGTAATGTGAAGTAAATGTGAAGCGTTAACAAACACTTCCATGTATTTCTTTATTGCTGTTGTGTGTGTTCGCACTTGCCTTTAATCTGCTCTCCTCTAAACATGTACCAAGCATAATCCTTTACAAAGACTTGTTTTCGGGTGTTTACATGGACGTGTCAACAGCTGCATTTTCAAAAACTTCCACTCTGTAAACTGTTTGTAGATTTATGTGTCTTCAGGGTAAATTAACAGGCAAAATCTATGAAAGGTTTATCATTTTTGGCTAAAAACATTGTTGTGTGAAAGGCTCTTGAGTGTAACAATTAATCCACTGAAGCTGTTAAAGGTCTCCCGAAGTGCTATGAAATGTGCAGCGTTGTTCACTGTGCTGTAGCATGCAGCATGAAGACATGGTAGAACATTCATGTAGCTCCTCTACTTTTTTCAAACGGCCAATAGGATTTTGTTTCATTGAGCTAAAGCACATCTCACGACAGCCAGTTTAACTAGCAATATTTAGTCAGTGTAAGACTTGAGTTATCTCAAATACTTTGATGTCTTTGACAATTCAAACATGAGCTGGACACACGAAGACAATCGGCTCCACACCTCACCAGGTGGGAATGTGGGAATGTCCACTCCCTCTCCTTTTCCTCATTTGCGTTTGAAGTATCTCCCGAAAACCCCTCGACCCATTCACCCTCTTTTCACTTAACCCACACAGAATGGTTGTTTCAAAGCATGAATGTTCTATATCAATCAAATTGACTTCATCCATCATGTTTGATATCATTTGAAATGTCTCAGTGCGACTGGTACAATGGTCTCATTCCCTCAGAAATAGACATAATCAAAATAATAGATATATAACTTCAGGTATCTTTTGCAACAATGCTAAGGGTGTGCCTTTACCTGGGGGTTCCTATTCAAATGCCTTATAGGCAGAAACTCTTACTGAATGTAAATGCCTTTGTTATTCAGCACACACCCCTTCTACTTCTTGGTTTGATTACTTAAGGGAGAGTTTCGAGCTGTTCGAGGCGACTTCTGTAACCAGAGTAGCCCGTAGTGTGGAATTCTCCACACTATGCATGTTTTGAAGTCAGGTATGAATTTTTTTCGATTATGGATTTATCTTTGAGAATTTGATGTTTTGTATTGATCGTTTATGGATTGACTGAATGAATTTGCATAATACACATTAACCTGACTAATAAATTGTTATGTTTTGAATTATTTAAACTGATTTTGTGTTATTATCTCTAGTCCCTGTACAGGTTAGTAGCGGACTAAAACACGATAGACGGAGCAGCGTGGCACGCTATACAATGTCTTTAGAGATTCGACTGACAATTGGCATTATTCAAGTATACTTAGACCGTATAAGGCTATCTAAGGGGATAGTTCTTCATCTCTAAACTTTGATTAAGTAGATAGCAGATCTATGGGGACCACACAAAAAATATTCTGATCTGAGTAAGTAGGGTTCTGCCTTTTTAGAATAGTGGTTAATCGCCTCTGTTTAGTGACCAAGACTGACATGCTTGTGTTTAAGAGATTGTTTACTCAGCCTGTACACGACTCAGGATGTTATAGGAATCCGAATGAACGAGAATAATAAACAATAACGAATCAAAGAGAATATTCAATCATAGTCTAAAGTAATATTAAAAGGAAACAAAATAAGCTTATCAATGTTTTATAATTGCAGTCAGATAAAATGTATTAATATTCTAAACCACCAAATTGGAGTCAGATATGAATTATATTTGAAGTAAATCAACATTGTGCACTGGAAAGACAGAACGCTCTGGTTACTAAAGTAACCCTCGTTCCCCGAAGGGGGGAACGGAAATGCTATGTGGAAAAATTCCACTATGGGGATTTCGTTCAGAAAGCCAATCATCTGAAAGAGTATGTAAACGGACCAATGAAATGCCAATGAGTTGGCAGCTACAGCTTGCGCAGCTGATGCTCGTTGCAATCAATTTGGCAATAAAAGCACAGCGATAGCAGAGCTGAGTATCCTTTTGAGCTGAAGAGACTTTCACCCCAACAGCTAAGGGGCATTCATTGTGGCAACGGAACATAGCATTTCCGTTCCCCCCCTCGGGGAACGAGGGTTACTTTAGTAACCAGAGCATTCCCCTTCGGGAGGGGGAACTTCAATGCTATGTGGAAAAATTCCACTATGGGGAAATGTATGGAAAACGCCACAATAAACGGACCTTACCTCGCCCCCGATGAGAGGTTAACCAGGCTGAGTAGAGCGTGAGCGCACCTGCATCACCGGAGGTGCGGTCTTCCAACGCGTTCCCTGGCCCTTACTTATCCCACTTCAACAGAAGATTTACGGATTTAGATATATTTTTCGGGAGTCGCAAGACATCTAGTATTTCTAGGAATTGATACGACAATACGTTGGGAAGCGTGCAGTCCCGATAGGGAGGACGCTGCGGAGGCCACCTGCTGCCCGAGTGGGGAGACTGGTGGCAAGAGAACATAAGGACTAGCCCTGAAAAGGGGAGTACACATATGAATATAAGATGGTTAGCGGTGAGGGAAGACACGGGTCCTACCTGAGGAGGGGGACAGCATCGTGGCTAAATATGCATATGGGATCGCCAGCGGGGATCACACATAGCAGGCACCTATACCCAGAACGCGGGCTGACCAGCGGGCAGACCTACAACGTAACGGGCCAGCGTCTGACTCGTCCGCTGAGTCGGATGCTGGGGGCCTCGGAGGAATCTCTGCAGGGCTCACCTAAGCGGGGAACTTTACTGACAGAGTAAAAAAGCGCACGTACCTCCGTGTTAGGGAGAATGGCGCAGCAAGCGTGTTACAACACCTTACCGAGTGTTTCCCCAATCACCAAAGGTTACCTAATACCCTCGAGGAAACCGGCTCCACTCGCAGATTGTAGAATCTTGCAAATGTGTTAGGTGTCACCCAGCCCGCAGCTCTACAGATGTCTGTTAGAGAGGGGCCGCGTGCACGCGCCCAAGAGGAAGCGATGCTCCGAGTGGAGTGCGCTCGCACCCCCGGGGGACACGGCTCACCCTGGCTTTGGTAAGCGAGGGAGATGGCATCCACTATCCAGTGGGCCAACCTCTGTTTTGATACGGCACTTCCCTTCTGTCGACCACCATAACAGACGAAGAGCTGTCAGATGATTTAAGCTCTGAGTGCATTCCACTTAAGTTCGCAAAGCGCGAACTGGACACAGCAGATAAAGGGCTGGGTCTGCCTCCTCCGTGGGCAGCGCTTGCAGCTCCCTACCTGATCCTTAAAACGGTGTGGTAGGAACCTTGGGCACATAGCCGGGCCGTGATCTCAGGACAACGTGAGAGTTAGGCGGCCCGAATTCCAGGCATGAGTCACTGACCGAAAATGCCTCCAGGTCCCCGACCCTCTTAATCGATGCCAACGCGACCAGCAGAGCTGTCTTCAGGGACAGAAATCTTAAAGATACTGATTCGAGTGGTTCGAATAGATCTCCGCGCAACTCGTGAGAACGAGGGCGAGATCCCAAGAGGGCATGAGAGAGGGGCGGGGCGGATTTAATCGCCTAGCACCTCTGAGGAACCGGATGATGAGGTTATGCCTTCCCATGGTGCTGCCATCTATCGCATCAAGGTGAGCGGAGATGGCAGCCACGTAAACTTTCAGTGTGGAGGGCGACAGCCTGCTCTCCAGCTTCTCCTGAAGAAAAGAAAGCACAACGCTGATCTGGCAATTCCGGGGGTCTTCTCTGCGAGAGACGCACCACTCAGTGAATAGACTCCACTTCAGGGCGTAGGCGCGCCTCGTAGGGGGGGCTCTAGCCTAAGTGATGGTATTAACCACCGACGCCAGTAGGTTACCTAAGTCTTCCTCACGTCTAAGGACCACACGTGGAGGTTCCAAAGATCTGGACGAAGGTGCCAGATGGTGCCTGTCCCTGAGAGAGTAGGTCCTCTCTCAAGGGGATCTGCCAGGGGGGGCCGTCGCGAGGAGGGAGAGTTCTGATATCCAGGTCCGGTTGGGCCAGAGAGGCGCAACTAGCAAGACCTGCTCCTCGTCCTTCCTGACCTTGCACAGTAACTGCGCGAGCAGGCTCACTGGGGGAAACGCATACTTGCGCATGCCCCGAGGCCAGCTGTGGGCCAGTGCATCCGTGCCGAGGAAGCCGTCGTGCAGGGAGAAAACAACTGGCAATGAGCATTCTCGGGGGAAGCAAACAGATCAATCTGGGCATCCCCGAAGTGCGCCCATATCAGCTGGACCGTCTCGGGGTGGAGTCTCCATTCTCCTGGACGTAGAGGCTGCCGTGAGAGCGCATCGGCTGCACGGTTGAGCTCGCCTGGAATATGAATGGCGCGCAGCGATTTCAGCCGCGGATGACTCCAGAGGAGCAGACGGCGGGCGAGCTGAGACATGCGGCGAGAGTGGATACCCCCCATACGGTTGGCATACGCTACCGCCGCCGTGCTGTCCGTCCTGACCAGCACGTGATGTCGCTCCAGCACCGGAGAAAAACGGCGGAGAGCGAGAAACACTGCCAGCAGCTCTAGGCGATTGATGTGCCAATGCAGCTGGATACCTACCCACAGGCCCGCTGCTGCATACCGGCAACACACGGCCCCCCAACCCGAGCTGGAGGCATCTGTTAAGATAACAACATGCCCCAAGGGCTGAGGGCGCGGAGACACAGCGCAGTGACAGTCACCCGGTGTGTGCCCGCATGCCATGCGTGTCTGGGGACTCGATCGTGAAGCCAGTGCTGAAGTGGTCTCATATGGAGTAATCCAAGCGGCGACGGCAGCTGTGGACGCCATATGCCCCAGGAGCCTCTGAAAAGATTTCAGGGGGACCACTATTTTGCTGTCGAACTCTCTCAGACAATTCAGCATTAGCCAAGCGCGCTCCCCGGAGAGGCGCGCCGTCATGGTGACCGAGTCTAGCTCCAACCCGAGAAAAGAGATCCTCTGCACGCGGACGAGTTTGCTCTTTTCTCGGTTGACCTGAAATCCCAATAGGTCGAGGTGCCGGAGCACCCTGTCCCTGTGCATAATCAACTGCTCCCCCGAGTGGGCTAAAATCAGCCAGTCGTGAGAAAATTGAGTATGCGGATGCCCGCGAGCCAAAGGGGCGCTAGGGCACCCTCCGCGAGCTTGGTGAAGACCCGCGGAGACAAGGAGAGCCCGAAGGGGAGGATCTTGTACTGCCAAGCTCGACTCTCGAACGCAAACCGCAGAAACTGATGTTGGCGTGGAAGAATGGAGACATGAAAGTACGCGTCCTTCAGGTCTATCGCTGCAAACCAATCCTGAGGACGAACGCACCAGAGGATGCGCCTCTGCATGAGCATCTTGAATGGAAGCCTGTGAAGACACAATTCAAATGCGCAGATCTAGGATTGGCTATAACCCACCTTTCTTTTTTGGCACGATGAAGTACGGGCTGTAAAACCCGCTCTCCATCTCGGCTGGAGGGACCGGCTCTATTGCATCCTTCGCCAGGAGGACAGCAATCTCCTCTCGCAAGACAGGGGCAAACAGGGGCTGACCCCGGTGAAATACATACCCGTGAGCTTGGGAGGCCGTCTCGCGAATTGGATCCCATAGCCGAGTCTGATTGTGCGTATGAGCCACCGCGAAGGGCTGGCCCGCGCTAACCAGGCAGGCAGAGCCCTCGCTAATGGCTGCATTGCAACAATCGCTGACGTACCTGCAGTGGGGCAGCGCGGAGTGGGAGCGCTGATCCGGGAAGCGCTGGGGTCCCGCGGAAGAGCTGGAGGCCTCCCACAGCTCATGAGCCACTGGCGAAATGCACAGACTCTGCGAGCCAGAAGGCACAGCGTCCCGGACTGGCAGAGTTAGGGCTGTCACATCCGAGGAAGTGGAAAAGTGCTCCTTCATTGAGCCCGGCCCTCCACCGGGGAACGAGCAACTTCCCTCTTCTCCAGATGACCCGTCTCAGGGACGCTTCGTGGTCCGTTACCGGACTTAACGGCGCCCTCGGCGAGGAGCCGCAGATGTGGAAAGCTCGGTGGGCCGAGCGGTCTTACATACCCGCCGATAGATGACTTCATCTGACTGCTCTCTCACCGCCATGAATTCCTGGGTGAATTCAGACGGTGTCGCCGAACAGGCCAGCCTGGGATATGGGGAAGTCAAGAAAGCAAACTTTGTCGACTCCGTGCATATCTTTTGCCAGGTTTAGCCCAAGGTGGCACTCCTGGACCACTAATGTGGCCATCGTCCTTCCCAGGGCACACGCAGCGGACTTGAGATCCGTGGAGCTCAGTCGGGTGCGGTGCGGGGCTCTAACGAGCCCGGGTCGGAACCAGCCTCGTGCAGCTGAGTCAGCGCGTGCGCATATCCCCTAGCGTGCAAGGTGGAAGCAGCCTGGCCCGCGGCTGTGAGGGCTCTGGCTCCAAAGGAGGCAGAAAACCATCACGCCTTGGACGAGAGACGAGGCTGACTTCAGCAGAAAGAGGCACCACGCGGCCGCAATGGCACTCTCAATCTGGCGAATCAACTCGTACTCCCTGGCTGCTCCACCATCCAGGGTGGTGAGGTGGAGGCGCACGCAGAACGGGCAGAGAAAGATGCCCTCTAAACTGCGTGAGCCCACTGCGCACGTCCGGGAAGAAAGGGATGGGAGGCCAGAAGGTCTTGCCTTTTTAATCCTCCACATACACCCATCTAGTCGGTCCGGTCGTGGGGCTGGGGGATAAACCATCTCCAGGCCCGATTATCATGTCTGTTTCTAGATCCAACGCAGCGCTCGCTACCCCAGAGGGAGGGAGCGGGTTCGCATCCTTCATCAGACAAGGATAACCCACCTCCAATGCAGCGGTGGACATCTGAGCCTCGGTGTCATTAAGTGAGAGGGCGGCCATCCCAGGATGGATCGCTTCTCTTACTCAAAGCTTGGATGGAGCGCGTGGAGGAGCGAGAGGTCCACAGGCCCGAGGGCGGCGGATTTACTCCCACTTTAACCCTCAGATCTGCCCGAGTGTCCACCGCGGAGCGGGGGACAACTGGGGTGGGTGGCCCTTTTGCAAGAGCGAGCCGCGATCTTAACTGCGCAACAGACACGCCACCGCAGTGATGGCATGCACTGTCCGCGAGCACCGCATTAACACGCTGGACCCCCAGACATGAAACGCAGTGCTCGTGCCCATCATCCGAGGACAGGAAACCACCGCATCCAGAAACGCACAGTCGGAGCACCGTCTTGAAAAAGACGTGCTGCACGACCGTGTTGCTCTTTTAGGATGCAACAATACATACCGCTCTGGAGGACCGGACCCAAAGAACGCCAGGCAAGGGAGAAGCCCAGCTCGACCGTCTGCCGCTGCGTGTCACACACTCTGGACCGGGAGACCGCTCTCGTTCACTCTCTCTGTGTAATACAGCTGGAGGAACCCTCATCGACTCTCTCAGAAGCTTCGTGAAAGACTCTGAAGCAAAAATGGATACTCAGCTCTGCTATCGCTGTGCTTTTATTGCCAAATTGATTGCAACGAGCATCAGCTGCGCAAGCTGAAGCTGCCAACTCATTGGCATTTAATTGGCCCGTTTACATACTCTTTCAGATGATTGGCTTTCTGAACGAAATCCCCATAGTGGAATTTTTCCACATAGCATTGAAGTTCCCCCTCCCGAAGGGGAACAGGCAGTGAACCTTCATCCACCAGTAGACACCGCCGTTGGACTAACTGGCTGAACCTTACAGTCGGTCTAAACATTTCCCTGCTTTAAAGTACCGCACAAATCAAATGGGTCTGATATGTTTTCTGTCACCGTGCCTTTGGACCAGAGCAGGATGGGTGCACTGTGGTATCTTCAAGAACATTAGCACAGAACTAGACATTCACCACAAAGGAAAACATATTTACACTGTCTGGATCATCTATCCCCTATTTAGTGTGATTTATCAAATATGAGTTGTTGACCTGACATTTTATTTTCACTGTCAAACATTAAGTTAAAATAATTAGTATTAGCTGACATGTGATAAAAATTTTATGCAGTAAATTAAAAACAAGTCTTCAATGGACTTCTTGTTATAAAAACTGCTGTGTTATTATTATTATTTGTTACATTTTAGAGCCAAATATCAAAATGTCCTATGGTGTGACTGTCTCAAGCATAGACAGTTCAGTAAATGACTATAATTTATTGATAATATCAACTCTTATAATTTACAATAGACAATAAACAACTCTTATAATTTAAAAAACTAAAAATGTAAAATTGGCGCCACAGTGGTGTAGTGGGTAGCACGTTTGCCTCACAGCAAGAAGGTCGGTGGTTTGAGCCTCGTCTGGGTCAGTTGGCATTTCTGTGTGGAGTTGTTCTCCCCGTGGTCGTGTGGGTTTCCTCCTGGTGCTCCGGTTTTCCGAAGTGCACAGACATGTAGTATAGGTGAATTTGGTAAGCTAAATTGTCCGCAGTGTATGAGTGTGTGTATGAGTGTGTATGGATATTTCCCAGAGATGTGTTGCATCTGGAAGGGCATCCGCTCCGTAGAACATATGCTGGATAAGTTGGCGGTTCATTCCGCTGTGGCGACCCTGGATTAATAAAGGGACTAAGCCGAAAAGAAAATGAATACATGAAATGTAAAATTATTAATAAATAACTAAGGCAAAATTTTAAAAGTGACTATTTTAGTCAATGACAATCACTTGTTTTATCTAAATATTTCTAAAGACATAGGAATTTGATGCATTTTGTCAGTGAAAAGCATGCTCTCTGCTGTGACACTTTATGCAAATTCTCAATCTGCAATTCCATAGAAAACTTTAACAAGTTGAAGGATCCCATTTAAGATCATTTGACTGAAGCCCCTGTGAAGCACAGTATATGCACTTTGTTGAATTGTTCATATATTTATCGTGTTTATTTATGCAGTTTTGAGACATAGCCCTGTATGAAAAAGGGTTTGCCCCCTAAACCTAATAGGTTGGGCCACCCTTAGCAGCAACAACTGCAAGCAAACATTTTTTACAACTTGCAATGAGTCTGTTATAGAATCGTCTTTGCAGAATTGTTATTCAGTTGCTTTTTTTTTTTTTTTTTTACCATGAACTGTCGTTTTAAGGTCATGTCACAGCATGTCAATTAGATTCAGGTCAGGACTTTGACTGGGCCACTCCAAAGTCTTAAGTTTTTTCTTCACTCATTCAGAAGTGGATTTGCTTGTGTGCTTTAGATCATTGTCCTGCTGCAGAACACAAGTTTGCTTCAGCTTGATGTCACTAACAGATGGCCGGACAATCTCCTTCATGATACACAGCAAAATTCATGGTTCCATTTATCACAGCAAGTCTTCCAGGTTGTTAAAGCAGCAAAAGAGCCCCAGACCTCACACCAACACCACCCCATTTTACTTTTGGTGTGATGTTCTTTTTCTGAAATTTTACACCACTCATAATGGGACACACACCTTCCAAAAAGTTCGACATTCGTCTCATCAGTCCACAGAGTGTTTTCCCAAAAGTCTTGAAGATCATCAAGATGCTTTTTTTTTTTTTTTTTTGGCAAAACTGAGATGAACCTCTATGTAAAACCTTAACTGAGGCAAGTGAGGCCTGCAGTTCTTTGGATATTGTTGCAGGATATTTTGTGATACTTTGTATGAGTTCTCACTGCACTCTTGAGGTAGTTTTGGTTGGCTGGCCACTCCTGGGAAGGTTCTCCACTGTTCCATATTTTTGCCATTAACAGATATAGGTTCTCACTATAGATCACTGCAGTCCGTAAGTTTTAGAAATGGCTTTAAAACTTTTTCCAGACTAGTAGATCTCAATAATTTTCTTTCTCATTTGTTTTTGAATGTCTTTGGATCTTGACATGATGGCTAGTTTTTGATGATCTTTTTGTCTACTTAACTTTGACCGGCAGATCCTATTTATGTGATTTCTTGATTGCAAACAGGTGTGCCAATAATCAGGCCTGGGTGTGGCTAGAGAAAGTGAATTATTAGTTATGTGCAAGATTTTAATTTTTACACAGAGTTATGCATTTTTGGGCTTTGTTTTCCCTTAATTAAAAAATGCATGATCTGAAACATTAAAGTGTGACAACATGCAACAAAGAAGAAATCACTATAACTATTTAGCTGTTAACTATTTATGTACAGTACTGACTGTGTAAGTGTGTGTAATGCATCTTGAATACATTACACAGACATGACATGGAACACGAACTGACTGACCGGACAGCAGGTTGCATACAGTACATCAAAGATAGCCAAAGACAATGGGAACATGAGGGCTATATATAATCAAACAAAAGAAGTCTCCTGATAGAAATACCCAATGAGAACAAAACATATGATACATGAAAACCAGTCAAGAGAAGACGGATACAGCAAAAGAACCAATAACAACAAGAAGCATCAACAATAGAGGACATGTCAGGAAGAGGAAGTGCAAAACAAAACCAAACTACATAACAAAATAAAAGGATAAGTTGAAAGGATAAGATGAAACTATTTACTGATAGTCTCATCACACTTCTTGCAGGAATAATGTAGACAGGGATGCTTCAGAGCAGCCAAACTCATTGTATAATTATTCTAACGTCTTGAGTATAATATGAGTGTAATATACTAACTAATTTTATTAGAAATACAGTTTTTTAAGGCAAGGCAAGGCAAGTTTATTTATATAGCACATTTCATACACAGTGGCAATTCAAAGTGCTTTACATAAACAGAAATAAAATTGAAGTATAAGAAAATAAAAACAAATAATAAAAATAATTGATAAAAACAGATTCAAATTTAAAAGAGTTAAAACAAGTTATAAAAGAATGAAAAAAAAAAAGAAAGACACAATAGTGCGATCTGTCGGTTACGGTGGCCGGGAAGTGCAAAACAACATTACAAAGTGTGAAACACTCCCACAAAGCTTGAGACAAACTCACATTTTGGAAAACATTTCTACCCATCATAAGACACAATTACACAGGAAAAACGACTTTACAAAAGACAAAACAAGTTTACATTTTAGAAAACAATTTAATCAGTTTAAATTGATTAATTGAAAGAGCAACAATTAAACTCCAAGGGTTTGTGTTAGTATGGTCATTTATTGGTAAAACGATTGGTCTTGGCATCTTTGCAAATGGCTGACTTTATAAAACGTGTGCAGGGGATAGTGGATATTAGACCCAAGAAAAGCAATGGTAACACTTACAGTATAGGGACCATTAACTAGTGGCTTATTGCCTACTTTACCTATTTTATAAGATATTGGCTGTTTAGTACTTATAAGGTAAATACAGGAATGATCTTATTAATCCATTCATTTTCCTTCAGCTAAGTTCCTTATTTATCAGGGGTCAGCACAACGGAATGAACCACCAACTATTTCAGCATATGTTTTACACAGAGGATGCCAGCCGGAACCCAGTACTGGGAAAGGATTTAGGTCTAATGTATATTCCTAATTCTACCCCATACCTAAACCCAAATACTATCTGACTGTTCAACTGTAACAATTAGCAAATTAGTAGTTTACGGAGTTAAAAGTCCTAATGGTTTATTAATAGTGAGAATTCTACCTTAAAATAAAGTGTGACCAAATTAGCTGCACTGGCAAATGCACTGCTGTCGATTGTCTCTTGATATGTCAAACATGGCTGACATTCTGAGATGTTAACTATTTTGTGAATGTTTCGGTTCAGTTAATTTAGTTAAATCCATCCCACATTTACATGGTTTTACCATTAACTGATTACTGAAAATGAAGTAGAGAGGCTGAAAGGACAAGCTAAATGGCTAAACGGCTAATCAAATAAAAGAGCTAATAGAAAAGGGAAAATGGGGGGATCTTATTCATTCATTCATTTTCCTTCAGCTTAGTTCCTTATTTATCAGGGGTCAGCACAACGAAATGAACCACCAACTATTTCAGCATATTTTTTACACAGAGGATGCCAGCCGCAACCCAGTACTGGGAAATGATTTAGGCCTAACGTATATTCCTAATTCTACCCCATACCTAAACCCAAATACTATGTCACTATTTAACTGTAACAAGTAGCAAATTAGTAGTTTACTGGGTAAAAAGTCCTAATGGTTTATTAATAGTGAGAATTGTACCTTAAAATAAAGTGTGACCAAATTAGCTGCACTGGCAAATGCACTGCTGTCGATTGTCTCTTGATATGTCAAGCATGGCTGACATTCATGTTAACTATTTTGTGAATGTTTCGGTTCAGTTCATTCAGTTAAATCCATCCCCCATTTACATGGTTTTACCATTAACTGATTACTGAAAATGAAGTAGAGAGGCTGAAAGGACAAGCTAAATGGCTAAATGGCTAATCAAATAAAAGAGCTAATAGAAAAGGGAAAATGGGGGGAAATTGAAATGCAAATGGGTATCAGGCTTGCTCTTTATATTGTCTGGATAAAGCCTTATAATTTAATTTGGTAATCCAATTACTTCTTTTTCTTTTAAATTGCATTTTCATTATTATTTAGGAATTCATTATTAAATGACTTCACATATGGAGGTGGCGCAGTGGACAGCGTTGTTGCCTCACAGCAAGAAGGTCACTGGTTCAAGCCTCGGCTGGGTCAGTTGGCATTTCTGTGTGGAGTTTGCATGTTCTCTCCGTGTTCGTGTGGGTTTCCTCCAGGTGCTCTGGTTTCCCCACATGTCCGAAGACATGCGCTATAGGTGAACTGAATAAGCTAAATTGTCCGTAGTGTGTGTGAATGTGATAGTGTATGTGCGTTTCCCAGTGGTGGGTTGCAGCTAGAAGGGCATCTGCTGAGTAAAACATGCTGAATAAACTGCATTTTAAAATAAATAAACTAAATTTTAGAAATTTTTATATTTAAGGACCTTAGAGTTAAAATCAACACTTCCTCAGAGTTTATATTAAAATAACACTTTTGGAAGAGTTAACATTCATAACATTAACACTCAGAGTGTTAATTAGCAAACTCTTATCGTGTAAAATATAAACACCACAAAGGACCATATGCACACCACTCAGTGGACTAACACTCTTAGGCCAAATTTTCAACACTGCACGGAAAAAAAAATATTTCTTGTTTAATATCAGCAACACTTTATTAACTATTCCGTTAATGTTTAAGAAAAACAATTCAAAACAGTCACAAACTGTATTTTCTCATAGTTTAACCAAAAGCAGTAATTTTAAGACAGCTTTATTTTCTTTATTTTAATGTTACTAAGCTAGTACAGAACAAAATAAAGATGAAAATGATGCTTTTTGTGCGATATTTAAAACTAACGTATATGTATATATA
>CAIGQQ010040405.1:1349137-1391530 GCA_903798035.1 Danio albolineatus | reverse complement strand
TATATGTACACACACACACACACACACACAAACATTTAAGTACTTTTACTCACCAGTTGAAAGAAGAAAATGGGGTCTGGAAAAATCCTCCAGGGATATTGCTGCATATTCTCAGATGCAGTAGTCAACACTGTATTAGCATTAGATACAGTACATGTTACTCTGCAGTTTGACAAGGAGGCAAATCAGCTTCTAACACTGACAGGGTTATTTTATCTTTATCTAACTCTAGAATTTCAACACTGTACATTGAATTACCGCAACACTCAAAATTTAACACGAATCAATTCACTGTGTAAGCTGGTGGTTCATTCCGCGGTGGTGACCCCTGTTTAATAAAGAGACTAAGCTGAAAATAAAATAAATAAAATGACTTCACATATTTAAAAAAAAATTGTCATTTCATCAAAGCATTTATTGTAGGTTGTGCTATATTTCACACTTTAAAGATCCAATTCTTGCAATGTACTACTTATTTATTAATTCTATGATTGTTTATTATCAGGAAGATTTGAAAATCACCCATCATGCAGACAACAGTCTGCACAGCTTCTGTAAGTGGCAGAAAAACATCAATATGAAAGACGATGACCATCCAATCCATCATGACGTGGCTGTCCTGATTACTAGGTAATGCACTCAAATAAAAGATTTTGTTTTGCTGCTTGTTCATACTACTTATTAAAAGGGGTGGTCCAGAGTGTATTTTTAAGGCTTGGTTGTGTTTATAAGATGCAAAGCAATGTGTGCTCATGCTTCACTTTTAGAAAATCAGGTTATTTTTTCAAAAATCTTACTTTGTTTATATACTGCTACTCTGCTAACATGAAAATGACTGTCATATATATCCCAGTTCCTCTGAAAGGCCCGCCCTCAAGAGACTCTGACTGGTCAGCTAACATAATGTATAGAGAATCGTGGATTGGCTCCATGTCACCACATCATGTCCCTACAAGCGTACTCTTTTGTGCTGTGTTAACAGTCAGTCAGAGCAGCTGACTGTTATGCTGTTGCAGCCAAACAGCATTTCCCGTTGTTTACATCTTTGTTTATGTCCTTGCTACAACATACTGTTAACGCTAGAAACTGTGCATGTAATCGATCAATTTTAACAAATATAAACACTTACAGGTTGTGGCTCACAATCCACAGCTTCGTCGGTTGGAGGACTTTTTAGATAAATCTAGCACTGAGCTGGGAGAGATTCTAGAAGCTGTCCTTTGTCAAATGCTAGCTATATATTTTTAAAAAAATTCTCTGGAGCATAATTCAAATTAAACTGTAAGCATTTCTCTCTTTGTGTCATGTCCTTTGGAAGCTATAACATTACAGCACCTCTGGCCAGGCCTCTTCGCTGCGCAGGCTGTGTGCGCGTGGTGAATGCACGTAATGGTTTTTTTTTTTAATTTGTAGTGCCCAAGGCAGTTCATTTCGCTGTGGCGACCCCGGATTAATAAAGGGACTAAGCTGAAAAGAAAATTAATGAATGAATGTAGTGCCCAAATGTTGTTTGCTGTAGGCTTTGCTAAGCTAACTCTGTATAACCCAATGTCTCCCTTTGCATTGAACTTTGAGTGTATTACATTTAGAGATGTTGTTTATGTTCACACAGCTACATTACACATCAACTAAAGTTTAAAATATGATATTGTAGTGGACCACCCCCTTAAAATGATCTTAAACAACACATTTCTTGAGTTTGGTTTAGGACAACTTAATTCTTGTATGTCCAATCCACTTATATTAACTTAATTGATTTTGAATGAATGAATGAATTGTGTTGAACCCTGCAGGTTTTTATAACGTGTACAGTGCATGGCGTCTAATTATAACCAGTTTTACATTGCGTTTACATATATAATGCATGTGTTATTTCCATGACCTAGAAAAGACATTTGTGCTGCCATTAATAAGCCATGTGAGACACTGGGACTGTCTCATGTGGCAGGAATGTGTCAACCTCATCGCAGCTGCAGCATCAATGAAGACACAGGCCTGCCGCTGGCATTCACTATCGCTCATGAACTCGGGCACAAGTAAGACTTTTCATGATCAATGTTTTTTAGCTATTTTTGTATTTTTATTTTATTTTATTTTATTTTATTCATTTTTTTTATTATTATGCATTCAGTTAAAGTCAATTTGTTAGCACTCCTTTGAATTTTATTGTCTTTTTCAAATATTTCCCAAATAATGTTTAACAGAGCAAATAATTTTTCACAGTATTTTCTATAATATTTTTTTTCTTCTGGAGAAAGTATTTTTTTTTATTTATAAGCAGTTTTTTTTTTTTTTCACCGTTTTAAGGTCAACATTATTAGCCCCATGAAGCAATATTTTTATTCAATTTGATCTACAGAACAAAGCATTGTTAAACATTGATTTGCTTAATTACCCTTAGTTGCCTGATTAACATAATTAAGTCTTTAAATATCACTTTAAGCTAAATACTAGTATCTTGAAAAATATCTAGTCTAATAATATGTACTGTCATCATGGCAAAGATTAAAAAATAAGTTATTAGTAATTAGTTATTAAACCTATTATGTTTAGAAATGTGTTGGAAAATCTTCTTTCTGTTGAACAGAAACTGGGGTGAAAATATGCAATAATTCAGGAGGGCTAATAATTCAGAAAATATATACAATAAAACTGTATATATATTCTTGACCGCATTTTGAAATCGATACAGACTGCAGACCTCAGCCAAAACTAGACACAGTGATGCATATGGAAATTGCTTATTTTGTGTGGTCCTCAAAGCCAAGGTGACTTTGATGAAACATGCATTAGCTCTGTGCTGTTAGCAAACATAGTCCAGTAACACATTTTACTGCAGGCATATATATATATATATATATATATATATATATGATAGCGAGATTGGAATGCTTTCTTGTACCAATTACAGCTATAAAAGTTACTAGTTTTCTTGGCAGAATCTTTCCAGCAATCTTTCATTCAGGTCTGTGTGATTTATTGTATGTAGTTCCTTATGAGATAATATGATATAATTTGCAAAACGTCAGTGTTTGATCCAGTCCATTATGCAAGCCTTGATTGTGAAGACTAATAGATTTAGGAGCAGATTTATATATATATATTTTTAACAGGAGCATACTATTAAATGATTTGTAGGAAGCCATATTAAAGGCCTGTTTGAACTCGTGCCATATGGTCCGGCGCACATGCCTTTTATAAATGTTTGCGGTCACACCACATAGAAGTATAAACAATGATATCATGATAAACAGTCAAGCACAGCGGGACTCATAAGAGGCAGCCTAATGGCTCAGAAAGTGTCTCTAGTGAGCTGTGTTTCTTTCTATCGCTGAAACAGCAGTCTTTGTAATATAGGGCAAAACGTTTTCCTGGGGTGTAACACTGCACAAAAAAATTATGATTTGGCACGTACCTCGGGTTTGAAGTTATAGTTCAGTACATTTTCTGTACAGTGGTTTACTGAGCAGATTGTGGTGCTGTCTTACTATGTTTACTATAGCAGTATACAGAAAAGGACATGTAGGCCAAGGACGTATTGGGGAAAGCTTTAAATCAAGCTGTAACATGAAGAATGATATAAAACTAAATCAATATTTTTTCCCAACACTGCTCCTGCCCCGTGTTTTGTTTAGCCAGAGGTTAAATTACTAGTTTTTGAGCCAATGTGAATTAGGCCAGAAGTCAGTCCAGCAGTGTCCACTCACTCTCTTACTGTGTGTTTTTTTTTTTTTTTTTTGCTCTTCTGCCACAGCTTTGGGATTCAGCATGATGGGAACGGGAATGACTGCGAACCCATTGGGAAAAGACCTTTCGTCATGTCTCCACAGCTCCTGTATGGTACTTCACCACCCAACTGGTCTCGGTGCAGCCGTGAATACATCACACGCTTCCTCGAGTAAGCTAAGAATCATAATTTTCTTTCTTTATACTTTCTTTCTTTCCCTGTTCTTATTCTAACTAATTGGTATGGCTGTGGGGAATTTTGTAGAGACAATTACAAAAAAAACTTGGAGTAACCATAATTGGTATCACTTTTTTTTGACGGTCCTTTAAATGAATTTTGTTGAATTTAAGTTACACTGCATCTACATGCCAACTAATTCTCATTAGATTATACTGTAAGTCGACTGTTGGGGTTAGGGTTAGTGTAAGTTGACATGCGCTTGCAATAGTCAATACTCTTATAGTCAGTTAAATGTCTGGTGAAGGAGCAGTATCAATGGATATTAAGCAGACAGTCTACTAATACTCAAATAATAAGTAAATGGCATGTAGTTGCGAACTTTTAGTCAACAAAATGTGCAATTGAGACCATCAAAATAAAGTCTTTCTGTCAAGGTTTCGGGTTGGGGATAAGAAGGAGGACTCAATTGCAGAACAAAAATGGGTTTTATTCATAATACAATAAAATAAAAGGCAAAATAAACAACCCTGAGTGGAAAAACATTAATAAAACAAATAAACAAACTTGACTGGGCAGGCTGGTAGGGATCGGGACTGGAATCAAGACAAGACTAGAAACGACGATGGACTGGCATAGGACAGCAGACATGAGGAGAATATAAGCTGAAGTAATTAACATACCAACAGGTAAACATGATAGACTAATAATGGGTTAACAAGGAGGGTGGGGCTAGACAATAGACAGGAGAGCACATGACAGCACCACAAGCCATGCACTCACATAAAGATTAGAACACGCAATAGAAGCACATGGCCACTATGTAAACACAGGGCCACGTGCTTAGACAAAACATTTTACTTAAAATATATTTATTTTACTTGTTTGTTAATTAAGTCCCATTTTGTTATTTAACCAATTCTTTTTTTATACAACAGTCAAGTTTCATGTTAATTTATGCAAATTAGTTGAATGCTGATTCATGTAAAATCATGAATATTGGCCTAAATAATCACCTTGCAATTTTGAAATTATTGCTTTTTTTGCTTTGAGCAGGCTATTCAGTTCATAAAATTAGTTCAGGTTGTTTCTTGGTATTATCACACCAGTGTGAGCAGTCTAAGCTGGTAACTAGAGCATACAATCACACTGGTGTGATTAGAATGTTTAGTAAGTCACATGACCATACGTTTTTATCACTAAAATGTATCAGTGTTTTCCAACAAATAATGTTTATTTTTAGGTTTCAGACGTTCAAATAGACATAAGTTCTGGGCAAGTAAAACATAACATTTATGGTAAGATGATGATGTGAGCTGATGATGGCAATAATAATTATTTTTAAACATAATCAGAAGATGTTCTCAATTCACATTTTCTATGCACTGTTTAGGTTTCAAGAATGTTTAGACTATACTTCTTTACTGAAAGAAAAGACCTCTAGTTAAACAGCCACGAAGATGGTGATGAGTTAACATGTTGTAAATCCAGCAGCTCTAATCTCTCCAATGAAACGCCTACTAGCATGGGGGCATCCATCACCCTTCATGAATCAAATGATATAATTATTAAGCAGTTCTTAAAAATATCAGAATATAGCTATCAAACAAGTAAGATTGGGAGAATGTAAGTATAAAAAAGAAACAAAAAAATCATATATGCAGAAATCATCAGGCTGCATTGTGTCATAAGATAAACTTGATGCATCGTCTTCAGCTAAAATATTTAAAACTTGCATGTGAAAGGGTTGAACTTTCTGGCCCACTATACAATGATACTTATAAGTGTCTCTTTAAATAAGTGGCCATGGCAACACAAGAGTGTGCTTTGCAGCCTTCCAAAAATAATCATAACCTGACACCTCTGTCAACGTTGGTTTAGTTAACATCAGTGACTATAATGAGTCTCTGGTCACTCTAATATTGTTTTTTTCCAAAACATGCCAAACAAGAATGT
The DNA here is from genome assembly GCA_903798035.1 of Danio albolineatus. Lineage (NCBI taxonomy): Eukaryota > Metazoa > Chordata > Actinopteri > Cypriniformes > Danionidae > Danio > Danio albolineatus. The sequence continues at coordinate 1,385,670 of CAIGQQ010040405.1, read as the reverse complement.
AGCTATGGTGGCCTCGAGTCAATAAAGGAAGGTTGAAGGTTGTCTTAATTTGAAGACCCCTTCGAGTGTGTCCTCCAAATGTGGCCTTTGTTATCAAATGATGAAGAATAGAACCGATACTGTAGACCTATCACAGCCCAGATAACCTTCATTATGCGCTGATGACAACAAGGCATGTTTAAGGAAAATTCTAGGCTCCACTTTTAAATGAAAGTATAGCATTTCAGTCTATTTGGATATCTGACAGAGTAAAAGTTTCAACTTTTATCATACTAAGGTGCAGTTTTACAGACCGTTTATATATGTTGAATGTGCTCATAAATAGACCAAGAGGAACATATTTAGAGAGTTTTTGAACCTAGTTTTGCTTTTAAATAAGTTTGATAAAAGTACAAACATTAAAGTCACACATCAACGACAGCTACAATAATTACTAGGCAAAGAAATCAGTCCACTGTAGGTCAAACCATCTCATTTTACAGTGCTTCCTGGTCGTCAAAGGACACACTATCATAATCCACGTCCTTCAGAAGCTGCAGACTCTAAATTGAGAAGCAGATAGAGAATAATAATTTAGTGAATTCACTCATGTTTTTAAATCAGGAAACTCTATTGGGCATCCAGGCTGATAAGTCCTATACAATCTGCTTCAAACTACATGGCGCAGATGATTGGTTGCTGTCGCACAAGTAACAAATTAGCTTGTTCATTAAGTTTTAAACACCTCGAGATGCATTTTCGTTGATCCGATCATAAGTAGAAAACATCACAGGTTCACTGTGAAAACGCACCCCCGAATACATTTCTGGAGAGCGTGAATTATGTAGCCAACCACCTCCATGGAGTTGGCTTTTTTACCAGTTTGCCCAGTAGCTCACCATGTATGTCGGCGGACTTGAGATGCAGAAAGGAGAACAGTTCCACAAAGCAGGTAAAGCAAAAGATAAAATAAACAAGTAAATAACAGGGTGAGAATGTGGTAAAATCTGAAAACGTAAAAATCAGGCGGCTTCGAGGGCTTTTCAATTTTAGGATTGCTTTTGAAAATACTGTTGGTTGGGTTTAGGGAAGGTGGTGATAAGGTCAATTGGTGGTTTTGAAGACACTGTTGGTTGGGTTTAGAGAAAGTGTTAGGTCAGTCAGTCAATCGATCGACAGCAGCCTCTCGTGGATTTATGCAAGAACAGCAGGTGCAAATGGCACTCGTGAGAGAATTTCAAAAATCTAATTTGCAGTCAAATTCATAAGCCTATTAATTGTTTTGAAAGAACAAAAAGATTAAATATATCGGGACTGTTGAGAGATTTATTTCACCTTTAATACAAAAGCCTGATTTTCAAAAACAACATTTAAATCAGTCTCCAGTGCATTTCAGCAGCATGTCCCATTGCGTTTCTGAATGAACTCAGCAGGCAGTGTTTAGCAGATATTTGCACACATTCAACCACATGTAAAATAATCACACAGTTAAAGCCATCCAGTCAAATGGGTTTCGACTACCTTTGGTGTAGAAAGTGGACAACCTCAAAATATTTCACACCACTTTCAGACTTGTACTAAGCATTGTTCATTCGTGATCGAATAGATGAAAACAAATCGGTGTGAACAGGGTCACAGTGTCATTTTTATCAGCAACCTGCAGCACATTTTGGAAATCCTCCTCTTCCTCAGCTCCACCTGTATGTAGATCTGCTATGGAGGTCACATCGTGTTATGTTTGCAGCAGCGGTGTGTTATATTATCAGACATCATGTCAGAGAAAATAGTGTCAGTAGCAAGTCTCTGTACTTGCTCTGCACCAATAACCCAAGCAGCAGGGTAGCAAAAGTCTACCACCAACACCAAACACATAAACAGTGCCATATAAATATTCATCACTATACTAAATCTCTTCGAGAGTTGTCAAGAAATGTGATTGTCACTTCTAAAACCTAATACTGAGAGCAGCTGGAAAATTTCATGCAATTTCAGCTTGTTTGTCAATTCATGGAATTATCAGCTCTGGTTGTCACAGCTCTGTTTTTGTTACGATAAAAACCTTACTTCATCGTCAGTTATTTTAGCTTCAGGAACAAATAGTGTTTGCATAAGAAGGCCTGATGGCCAATTTTGTCTGATGGCACAAATTGTAGTAATCTTTGTACCCTCTGATTTTTATCATTAAGGAAAGTTATTGGAGCCCTTCTCTGCAGCAACTGCTTTATCAGCCTCTTACCCTCTCAAAAGCTGGTTCTATCCTTCTTGAACCTTGCATATGTGTGTTGCCAAGGGCAAGGCGAATGTCTAAAATTTCGCAAGACGGAACAAGGCTATGCTAATTCCTCTGTCATAGTCATACTAGTTTTGTTGCCTGCCATATGGAGCACATTAGACAAGGCTTGCCTGCTGCTGCTTGGGGGGAAATGTTTAACACAACAGAAGACAGGATGGGGCTGTGCTACAATATCTAAGCCAACTGAGGAACTGAGTAATTAGTCTATCTTAATGACTCTGAGGTTTTGATGGCTTCGGTCTACTTCTATTAGTATATCAGCATTTTACACTCTTGGGCAGATGAGAGCCATTTCTTTGTTTTGGTTTATATGCGTCTGAGGCCATTGTTTAGATGACAGAGCTGCAGAGGCACCTTGATGCAGAAGCGCTGAATGCTAACAGATGAATGTTACTGACAACTTAAATGTAATACATTGAAGAAAACCAAATCAACACGTGCACTTATAAAAATAATAATATCAACAAAATGTAGACGCATCAGCAGCTCATTAAATCCCATTAGAGCACATTGATTTATCTTACTGCCTATTCTGCACAGATGTTATAATGTTAGGTCTTGTGCTTTAATCAAGATGCTTCTATTATTCTTTTTTTAGTATTACCTTTAACGCAGTATTTAATGTAGCTGTTTGCGAATGTAAAGTATTTATTGTCAATTTACATTGGTATTTGTACACAAGGTTGTGCACTATTTAATATTCTACTATTTGTAGCTGTTTCTATCCACCTATTTTTATGCCCATTTTGGATTAATGCACAAAAATGCTTGATGGAAACACCAAGATATGCATAAATGTTGAAAGTTTCGCTTAAAAAAACATGCCAATAACTGAGTAGGATAAACTTTATATTCGATAAGGAAAAATGCGAATAAACTACGAAGTTCCAGTATGTGCAATAAAAAGGTGTGTAAAAAATTGTGTGTGATGGGATGCACCTTGAAAACCTGAAATTTTGTTTTGGTCATTCTGAAATGCTTTAGCCATTTCAGTGTTATTATTAAAGCTGCAAGCAGCAATGAAAGGGACCTTGCACCTGGGCTCACCGCTGCCCTGTGGCCTTAGGATGACAGAGAACAGTGGACAACAAAAAAACAAAAAAATCACAGATGTGTCAGCAGGTGGCTCTATGACTGTGACTCAATATAAGCATGTAGATGTTTTCAGGAGAACATTCTCCCTGTACTTTTTATTCCATGGTGATACACTGAAGTTTGCAAGTCACGGACATGCCCTTCGACGAAAACTCTAGATCTTCACACTTTCACATAACAAAGGCCTTTGGATTAAACTAATAGAGCATGAATTCAATCTTATAAAAGTTCTACGAGGAGTTTGGTACACTGTAAAATATGTTGTTTCCTGTTGCCAGTGGGTGACTGTTGCCAGCAGGTCGCAGGTGACTTGTCACAACTATGGCTGTAACTGAATATTGGCATGTAAACATATTCAGGTCAGAATTGTTATCAAACATGTGAATTTTGAGGCAGATTAGACAATGCATGCCTGAGTTATAACAACTTTCTGTTCCATGGTGAAACATCAAAGTTTGTAAGGCTTCCATGGACACGCTCTACAACGAAAGCTCTAGATCTTTGCAATTTTACATTGCCAAGGCCTTTAGATGACAATATCCAATTTTGTTGTTGATCTGATAAAATCCCTAGGAGGAGTTTATTAAAGTACAACGCATGGAAATGGCAAAAACTGCAGAGGAAGTTAAAAATATCAGATTTTTTTGTAGGTATGGGCATGTTTGATGTGTGTCCCAGTTTTTGTAAAAGTGCGTTAAATGTAGCTCGGGGGCCACTCCATCAAATGAGTATAGGTGGCGCTGTCAAGTCATTTTGCCACACCCACTTCCGAAATCCATAACAAACGTAAATTTTTCGCCACCTCTGGAGCATGTGCAAAGTTTTGTGATGTTTCGAGCATGTTTAGACCCTCAAAAATGCGATTCATTCTAGAGAAGAAGAAGACGAAGAAGAAACAGAGCAATTCCGATTAGGCCTACACACCACCAGTGCTTGGTCACTAATTATACAATTAATTACTAGAACTGAACTATAACTAAGAACAGAACTGTCAAGAGCATCTGTGCTTTGCTTCTCATTCCTCCATACCACCATACATTTATTGTGTGTCAGCATTGTCTTTTGAGGCACAAGCAATTTACTAAATAAGGAATAGACTCACGCAGCTTCTTTGATATTGTTCTCTTTGACTCTGTTTTGACTCTTTGAGTGGATGGAAACAGTGCTTTATTTGCAAAACTTTTATGCGATATTCCAAATTTGCTCATAAAATTAGTTTGCATCTTTGGTTGGCTGAACCAATGGTCGCTATGTGAATTGCACATTAAATTAACATAAATGATGCTTTCACACCTGCCTCGTTTACTTTGGTTAAAGCGTATGAGTTTGTTTGCCTTTTTGGTGCTACTCATTTGGGCATGTGTGATTGGGCAGTTGTATTCGGGAGTGCTCCAAAAGCAGACCAAACAAGGACCAAACATGCTTTCAAACAGACTCTGTAGTGGATAGGTTGTGGTTAGAACATAAACTGGCCCAAAGGCAAAAAGTACTTCGCTTTTTTAGACTAAACCAGCTGCCTTATTCAGCTACCATGTGCATTCTGGGATGAGAACGAGAGGTTTTTTTTACACTTTTACACACAAAGGCCCTATCATACACCCGGTGCAATAACGTGTATGGCATGATTTGTTGCTATTTTCAGACCAGTGCAACCCTAATTTTCATGTTTTCCACCATGTTGTGTAAAAAGCAAATTCACCACCTTGTGAACTCATGGGTCTGCTGATATAAAAAGGAGATGTGTATTGCTAATTTGAGGAACTGAAATACGCAGCATTGACCAACTTAAAGCTGGTCTAAAATCCAACACGAAGCACGTTAGTTATGAGCTTATGCAGGTCCAGTATTTATTAAATGCATATTTATATTTGTTTTAATAAAAAGTTCAGATTTTTCAGGTTTTGGAGATGTATGCATCACCATCTGGGGCATAAGAATAGCACCTGTGTTTGGAAATAACTTATTCATTCTAGCTTATTCATTTGCTGGAAATTAAAACTGAACAGAACAAATCTTTGCACTTAACAAACAAAATTAAATATGCAGGCTAACGGATGTCTTCAGTGGAGTGAATTTCCACCGTTTCCTTACTCCACGAAAGTAATGGAGTAATGTAGAGTAACAGTAAAGTAAACCGATAGTAAAGAGGCCACACCGAGGAGGCTGTTACCTTTTTTTCTAGCTAGTGAAGTGTTCAGTTATTCCATTTACAAAGTTTGCCATCTAAATGCAGTAGCAAATCTGTCATGGCACCACTGACTCTTAAAGGGAATGAGAGATGAGACTCTGATTAATTTAATGCATATTATACTCAGAACACACCTATAACTCATTAAGAGAATAAGCATAACCTTGTTAGATAATGTGCCGTGGCGAAAACTGTATTTTTCAGTCCTTGCTTTATAAGGACATGCCTTTAATGCGTTTGCGCCATGAGCTTTAGACTTTGCACATAGATCGTTAAAATAGAGCACAAAGTCTTACAAGGTTTACTTCAAAAACGTTTTTACTCTTTGTACAGAATATGTGTGGCATTCATGCTAGAACACTGGTTGCTGCAGAGTGTGACATAAAGGAAAACCAGACTTTTAACTTCTTTCCCCTGATTCAAGGCCCACTTCGTCACAGATGACACCCAGCTTTTAAGCATTGCAATATATGTTTTTGTACCATCTTTTCTAAGGAAGGCATATGTTTCTTGATATAGGGGGTTTCTAGTAAGAAAGAGAAGTTTTTTATATAATGTTTTTGTAAAAAAAATAATAATAATTTTTTCTACCACATCGCTAACGTAGAGTTGTGATGAGTTCCATACTGCCTGCTACCTTTCCTTTGCTCTTTTGTTTACATCCACATGAATTTCCCACACATTCATTCTGACCAATCCAGTTCTGTGAATGCACCTAGCCATGACTGATGTGGATGATATCACAATGCTTTTTGGTTCATTTCAGAGCAGTCGGTCTAGTGTGAAACTAAACCAGAATGGCTGAAAAAATGCTACAATGTATCATTTATAACCTTGGAGCAAGGGAAACGTACTACAGCTGTGAAAGCACCCAAAGAGACGCAACATGATTTAAATTCCTCAGTTCTTTTTCATTCTTTGATTAGTCATTTTTAAATAAGTTGTAAATGCTTATGCAGAAATATACTAATAAACAAAACTCCAGATGGCATCCATGCTGCTGAGAGTGATGTTTAGTTAATGTAAATGCAAATTTGTGCTGTGCTCTTTCCTCCCAATAACAAAATAAACACACAACAAATTAAAGCAGTGAGAATGCAGGAACAAAGAAGCATCCCATCACACTGATATGAATGTGCGTTCACAAGATCTACAATGCACATATGCATCATATCGAGAGATGAGGTGATTAAAATTCAAGTTATGACAAGTTGAGTGTGAAGTATATTTGAGATTATAAATTGTGTTGGTCTGACTTTATGACATTAATCCATGTCTCTTCACGACACAATGTTCTTTTTTGCATTATGTTGAACAAGAAAGCCATTCATTACCACATCAATCTCTCAGAAGCACCTACTGTATACAATAAATGTCACATCCTTTGGATTTTCGCAGCAAAAGGCTCAACCTTCAAAAGGTTGAAGGTTTAGAAACTAATTTTTAAAAGATTTGTTCCAAGCTGTTCACACGTTTGCAATAGATAAACAATTAATACGTGAACATTTTTTAAATTAACTAATTTAAATTCTGTTTTGTTTCTGACATTGAATCAAGGCAAAGCAAACAATGCATGAAGTCAATTTAAAATTAATAAAGTTGAACTAAAACTAATTTATATTACTCTATTTTTTTATTAAAAAATGAATAGTTGTTCAACTCTGAATCTTTAAAATGTCAAAAACTACATTTACAGGCCTAGTGTGCAGATTTTTTAGACATTTTGTGGTCTCACTTTATATTAAGTGGCCTTAACTAATATAATAATAATAATAATAATAATAATAATAATAATAATAATAATAATTTATTCTTATATAGCGCCTTTAAAACGTATTTCTCAAAGCGCTTTACACAGAAACACAAGAAAACACACCGATATAAAACAGTTTATAATAGCAGTAAAAATGCATCATTCAGGCTAAAACATTCAAAATTGATAAAACATTCCAATATCAAAAAACATAAACCAAAAATGCACACTTCATAAATAGGCCAGAGCTTCAGAACCAGAGATGAGAAGGCCCGGTCACCCATAGAACGCAGACGAGTGGAGGGGACTGTTAAAAGACCAGAGGCAGAGGAACGGAGGTCGCGTGAGGGGGAGTACTAAATTAAAAGTTCAGCCAGATAGTGTGGAGCCAAACCATGCAGGGCCTTGTATGTAGGCATGATGATTTTAAAATCAATACGAAATCTGACTGGTAGCCAGTGGAGAGATTCCAGAACAGGAGTAATGTGTTCTCTAATTTTAGTCCCTGTCAGAATTCTGGCTGCTGAGTTTTGGACATATTGTAATTTATTGATATTACTTTTGGAAATGCCAGCTAGTAAGGAATTGCAGTAGTCTAAGCGGGAAAAAATTGAAGTATTTATCAGTTGTTCTGCCACAGAAAATGACAGCATGGGGCATGGGATTCTTGAAATGTTTTTGAGATGAAAAAAATGAAGTCTTTACAGTGGACAGCACATGGGAATCAAATGTTAGAATACAGTATGTACTTACACCAAAATTAATAATTCATTACACTGTACTTATTGTGTAAATACATGTTTTTACATTGTACTTATGCTTGATTAAATACCTGTCTGTAGTTACATCTGTAATTTATTTCTGTAGTTACACTTTTGTAAATACACTGTTGACCATCCCTTACACCTTAACCCACCCTAAAACCTACCAATACCACCAAACTTGTCCTTAACTCTACCCCTATCCCAACTCAAGAGCACCACAAGTGTTCTCAAATACATTATAACCACAGTAAGTACATAGATTTTTTTTTATTTTTATGAAGTACATAGTAATTAAGGACACTTAATATAAAGTGGGACCATTGTCTTTCATCTTTTGGTCATCCATTTGAGTGTGTTACTGACCTGTGATGCGAAACTTGCAATAGACACTAATGCTGCTAACTCTGCTTGTTGTTGTTGTTTTTTTTATATGGAATGCTTTACAAAGAATTTGTAGGGAGGACCATGTGGTTTGAGAGGCTTAGATGGCATGTGTCCAGAAACAGATTCTCCTTGTTATATGAACAGTTTAGTCTTCTTTACTCAACTGTACCAAAACAATTGTGGGCTTTTAAAAGGATATTTGCAGCAGTATGTATTCAATTAGCCTGCGTGTCAGTTCAAGCTGCCATGTGTTTTTCTCCTGTTTTATATGAGCTTCATTGCAAACATCAACTTAAAGCCTGACATGGTGTCATTTTGACATGAAAATGGTTGTTTAGAAACTTAAGGCTGTATGTACGACTACTTGCATGATGCTGCTCTCTAAATATCAGCATGGCTTTTCATGTTTGTGTTGATGCTTAATTTAGTTCATTTAGTAAAAAAAGTGTCTTAATTAATTTGATACTAATCAAATCTTTACTGAAATCAAATCATTACAGAAAATTTCTTGAAGTAAAGTGTCAAAATATTTGTCCATTGTAACATGAAATACTGTTATTGAAGGGCGCCACGGTGGCGTAGTGGGTAGCATGATCGCCTCACAGCAAGAAGGTCGCTGGTTCGAGCCTCGGCTGGGTTAGTTGGCATTTCTGTGTGGAGTTTGCATGTTCTCCCTCTGTTTGTGTTCCGGGTTCTCCGGTTTCCCCCACAAGTCCAAAGACATGTGGTATAGCTGAAATGGGTAGGCTAAATTGTCCGTAGTGTATGTATGTGAATGAGTTTGTATGGATGTTTCCCAGAGATGGGTTGCGGCTGGAAGGGCATCCGCTGTGTAAAGTATATGCTGGATAAGTTGGCGGTTCATTCCGCTGTGGCAACACCAGATTAATAAAGGGACTAAGCCGAAAAGAAAATGAATAAATGAATGAACTGTTACTGGATCCAAAGACAATGCTATCTTAGTGAAGTTTATTTATAAACTAATTTCGAGAGGATCACATGCTTATGATTGCTCACAGCCACCGCATCAGCTCACGATTGATTCACCAATCAGATGATTCCTAACTCACTATAAATAACCAGAGTTTTCTTATCTCACTACCTTCATCTTGAAGAATCACAACGCCCCTACACTCCGCCTAGCTGGCGTAGCTGTATATAATCAAAGTAAGATATATGAAAAAAATAATATGCTTTTTACAAATGAAGCATGAGCATACATTGCTTTGCATGTTATAAACACAACCATAAACACCCCATAAACACAATCAAGCTTTAAAACACTCTGGACCACCCCCTTAAAAAAACATATGAAACCATCTCTAAAAAGTGACGTTGCGTCTTCAGTTTCGGGATCAAACATGCTTTGCACTCACACTACAATTGTACTGCACCAAAGCCCAACCGAACCACTCTCTGGCACACCTCTTGCAACCGGGCCAGGGCCAGCCAAATGAACTGGGAAATGGGCCCAGGCACGATTTGAAAGTTTGGCTGTGTAGATTTTTTTTTTGTTTGTTTTGTGTACCCAAAACACACGCTCACTGGAAATACACAGTCCAGCTTACATTTTGGTCAAATTGTAAAAATGTACTTCAACATATATTTGACTGCCATTTATTTGTATTGATTTATTCATTTATTTTGTTTCACTCTGGTGACATTTACTGGTACATATTACCAACGTATAAAGGATTATTTTTATGCCTCACATGTCTATCTCTAAACTTCTGGCATGGTCAGTTTGCTCTGTAGCTCACTTTGTACAGTGTTGCACTTGCAACGCAGAGCACTTGGCTTCAAGTCAAGTAAAGCATGGATCCACAAGAGAGATAAAACCAATGTAAAATCAAAGTAAATCTTTGTGGTCACAGTCTTCTTTTCTCTTACATTTGCTTTTGTAAACATTATTGATTTAAGTCTTGTCTTAGAAGGACATGTTTCTAAAACAAATGTACCATTAAGTAATGTTTTTCAGAATCACTCAAATGTTGACAGTGCCCTCTAGTGCAGTGGTTCTCAAACTGTGGTACGCGTACCACTAGTGGTACACAAGCTTCCTTCTAGTGGTACGCGGAGAAATCTCTGAATAATTAAAGTAAAACAATGAACACACTTTTAACCCTTTGACGAAGTGACCGATGTGTTCAGTAAATTGATTTTAATAGGCTAAACCTTTTATTTAAGTTGCTGACAATAATAAATATTCTAAATTAGAAGAATTAATCTGCCTTGTTTTTGAACTGTGCAGTGCTGTAGCTGCTTAATTAGGCCTACTATGCTACTATATTTCAATACCATGGTTATTATGGTGGTACTTGGAGAGACAATTTTTTAATGAGGTGGTACTGGGTGAAAAAAGCATGAGAAAGACTGCTCTAGTAGATTTTCAAACGAAACATACAACAAAATGTACCCAGATCAAGGTATTTTACATTTTACAAAAACATGGACTGAGGCATGTGTTTCCAAAAAGCCTGGGTTGCAACAACTTTTCAAAAAATATTAAAAGCTCAATTTTTCACTACACTGCAAAAAATTCAGCACACTCTTTTCTAAACCAGTGAACCAAAGGCCCAATATCAGAACAACAAAGAATAAGTGCCATCAAAGGAAAAGTCTTCACAGAATTCCTTCAGGAAGTTTGTGTAGGTTGTCTTGTATCTCTGCTATATAAAGTAGTGAGGAAGCCCTAACAATAATGTATTTGTTTTCTCTTTTTAGTGACTACTCTCTAAACAATGCTGTGTTGTTTCAACCCAACTGTGAGTTTAATATGGACAAACCAAATGTATGGGTTAAAAGTTTAATTAAAGTGTCTCCCAATTGATAGGATTGTCTGTATTTTACCCAAATATGGAGTTAAGCAACCCAACATTTATTTAAAGTGTACTTTTTGTCTTTGTTGTCAATCATTAAAACTTGGGAAGGCATTTTCCCTCCTAGAAACTGTGGGTCTCGTTCACACATTTAAACTTTACATTCATTCATTCATTCATTCATTCATTCATTTAAATTCACGCATATGTTTGAGCATAATTTTGTTCTTAACCTCATTATAATATTGATGAATTTGGAGTAAACGAATTTGCAGTAAATGTTGGTCATTAAATGTACAAATTGGTCATTTCCATAAAAACACACCCAAACATCTCCATATAAGAGCTTTCCACACAATGCTTCTTTTAAGCATTCCCTACTCTATGCGCAGACATATTCTTTCCTGATCCTGGAGCAATGCTGCACATGTCAGACCTAGTTTAAACTAAAGAAACATCTCATACAGATGCAGATTACAGAGCCCTTAATCCATTATCCCGGTTGTGTTCAAAGAAACCATCTCTCTATGATGAAAAGGTGTAAGATGAAATGTAATATATAACATACTTAACACAAATATATAACACACTTTATTTTGATGGTCCGTTTGTTGAATTGAAGGTACATTGCAACTAATTATCATTAGATTATAAGACTGTTAGGTTTGGGTTGGGGTTGGGGTTAGGGTTAGTGTAAGTTGACATGCACTTGCAAAGTTTCTTATAGTCAGTTAAATGTCTGTTGAATGTCAGTTTCAACAGATATTAAGTAGACAGTCTACTAATACTCAAATGGACCATCTAAATAAAACTTTTACCTAACATAATTAACAATACACATATTTAATATAATTGTGAACTGTTAAAAAAAAATTATAGGATTCTTAGCATTGTGGTTTGCTGCTGCAAGACCGAATGTTATTTCCTCAGGCTATAAAACACATTATCAGAGAAGAGATTTTAAAATCATGCACAGATTAAACATTTTTTTAAAGAATATAAATTATGCAACAAATACTAGATCTACTCTATGAAAGCTTTAAAGTCTTCTTGAACCGGAAGTTGTTGAAACTTTTACTTCAGTATGTTGATATACTTCTAATTTAAACTGAATATTAAGTAGGGGCTGGGGCTTTCTTTTTGTGCATCATTTATTTCTAGAAAATGGACAGTAAGAGGGTCATGGTAAAAAAAAAAAAATATATATATATTGTGGCTGAAGTCTTCAAACTGACCTCAACAGGAAATGACCACCACTTTAAATGTGGAAGCAAATGGTCAGATTGAAGATTGATTGACCAAAGCAAACAAACAAAGAAAAATAATTTAGTAGATTAATTTGCAAGGATTAATTGTTTATCTAAAGAACAACAATGTGAACTATCTAAACAAACGTTGTACATTTTTATTTCACACAGATTTTAACATTAGAACTACCGAAAGTTTAGACATTTTGTAATTTAATAAAATAAAACTGCTGAAAATAAAACCCACAGTAGCGTACTACTAGTACCCTGACTTTTCCTTAATATGTTTGTATTTCATTCTAACATTGTTATTGTATCAAAATTACAAAACACAAAATAGTTCTGAGATAGCAAGGTAGCTAGGTAGTTAGCATAGTTGCCTCACAGCAAGAAGGTCGCTGGTTTGAGTTCTGACTAGACCAGGATGCCTTCCTTTGTGGAGTTTACATGTTCTCCCCATGTCTGTGTGTGTTTCCTCTGAAAGCTAGGGTTTTCCCTCACAGTCCTTAAGGACATAGGTGATTTGTATAAATGAAATTGGCCATAGTGTGACTGTGAATGAGAGAGTGTGTGAGTGCTGTACTCTCAGTGCTGGGTTGTGTTAAGAAGGGCGTCCACTCTGTAAAACAATTAATTGGCAGTTCGTTCTGCTGTGGAGACCCCTGATAAACAGGGAATAAGCTCAAGTAAAGTGAGTGATTGAGTGAGTAAGTAAAGAGGATTGTATTTCTACCTTGAATGGCCATAAAAGTCAAACTGACATTATATATTAGTGTCTCCAACAATTTTCTGTGTCGTTGGATATGCAGGCCTATGTTGCCTGTAGCAGTTTTCTGCTGACAAACTTATAACTTTATAATAGAAAAAAATTAACAACAAAGAATCAGTGCCATCAAAGAAAAAGTCTTCACAGAATTCCTTTAGGAAGTCTTGTATCTCTGCTATATAAAGTATGAGGAAGCCCTAACAATAATGTATTTGTTTTCTCTTTTTAGTGGTAGACTACTTTCTAAACAATGCTGTGTTGTTTTAACCTAACTGTGAGTTTAATATGGACAAACCTAATGTATGGGTTAAAAGTTTAATTAAAGTGTATCCCAATTGATAGGATTGTCTTGTATTTTACCCAAATATGGAGTTAAACAACCCAACATTTATTTAAAGTTTACTTTTTGTTTTTTTTGTCAGTCAATAAAACTAGGGAAGGCATTTTCCCTCCTAGAAAGTGTGGGTCTCGTTCACACATTTAAACTTATAATTCATTCATTCATTCATTCATTCATTCATTTAAATTTACGCATATTTTTGTGCCTAATTTTGTTCTTAACCTCATTCCAATATTGGTGAATTTGGAGCAAACAAATTTGGAGTAAATGTTGGTCATTAAATGTACAAATTGTTCATTTCCAGAAAAACACACATAAACATCTCCATATAAGAGCTTTCCAAACTATGCTTCTTTTAAGCATTCCTTTCTCTTCTGAAAAATATGGTGCAGACATATCCTTTCCTGATCCTGGAGCAATGCTGCACATGTCAGACCTAGTTTAAACTAAAGAAACATCTCATACAGATGCAGATTACAGAGCCCTTAATCCATTATCCCGGTTGTGTTCAAAGAAACCATCTCTCTATGATGAAAAGGTGTAAGATGAAATGTAATATATAACATACTTAACACAAATATATAACACACTTTATTTTGATGGTCCGTTTGTTGAATTTAAGTTACATTGCAACTAATTCTCATTAGATTATAAGTAGACTGTTAGGTTGGGGTTGGGGTTAGGGGTAGGGTTAGTGTAAGTTGATATGTACTTGCAAAGTTTCTTATAGTCAGTTAAATGTCTGTTGAATGTCAGCATCAACAGATATTAAGTAGACAGTCTACTAATACTCAAATAGACCATCGAAATAAAGTGTTACCTAACATAATTAACAATACACATATTTAATATAATTGTGAACTGTTAAAAAAAATTATTGGATTCTTAGACCATTGTGGTTTGCTGCTGAAAGACCGAATGTTATTTCCTCAGGCTATAAAACACATTATCAGAGAAGAGATTTTAAAATCATGCACAGATAAACATTTTTTTTAAATAATATAAATTTTGCAACAAATACGAGATCTACTCTACGAAAGCTTTAAAGTCTTCTTGAACCGGAAGTTGTTGAAACTTTTACTTCAGTATGTTGATATACTTCTAATTTAAACTGAATATTAAGTAGGGGCTGGGGCTTTCTTTTTGTGCATCATTTATTTCTAGAAAATGGACAGTAAGAGGGTCATGGTAAAAAAAAAAATTGTGGTTGAAGTCTTCAAACTGACCTCAACAGGGAATGACCACCACTTTAAATGTGGAAGCAAATGGTCAGATTGAAGATTGATTGACCAAAGCAAACAAACAAAGAAAAATAATTCAGTGGATTAATTTGCAAGGATTAATTGCTTATCTAAAGAACAACAATGTGAACTATCTAAACAAACGTTGTACATTTTGATTTCACACAGATTTTAACACTAGAACTACCGAAAGTTTATACATTTTGTAATTTAATTAGTTTGTTAAATAAAACCCACAGTAGCGTACTACTAGTACCCTGACTTTTCCTTAATATGTTTGTATTTCATTCTAACATTGTTATTGTATCAAAATTACAAAACACAAAACAGTTTTGAGACAGCAAGGTAGATAGGTGGTTAGCATAGTTGCCTTATAGCAAGAAGGTCGCTGGTTTGAGTTCTGACTAGACCAGGATGCCTTCCTTTGTGGAGTTTACATGTTCTCCCCGTGTCTGTTTGAGTTTCCTCTGATGGTTTCCCCCACAGTTAAGGACATAGGTGATTTGTATAAATGAAATTGGTGAAATCGGTGTGTGACTGTGAATGAGAGAGTGTGTGAGTGCTGTACTCTCAGTGCTGGGTTGTGTTAAGAAGGGCGTCCACTCTGTAAAACAATTAATTGGCAGTTCGTTCTGCTGTGGAGACCCCTGATAAACAGGGAATAAGCTCAAGTAAAGTGAGTGATTGAGTGAGTAAGTAAAGAGGATTGTATTTCTACCTTGAATGGCCATAAAAGTCAAACTGACATTATATATTAGTGTCACCAACAATTTTTTGTGTCGTTGGATATGCAGGCCTATGTTGCCTGTAGCAGTTTTCTGCTGACAAACTTATAACTTTATAATAGAAAAAAAATTAACAACAAAGAAACAGTGCCATCAAAGAAAAAGTCTTCACAGAATTCCTTTAGGAAGTCTTGTATCTCTGCTATATAAAGTATGAGGAAGCCCTAACAATAATGTATTTGTTTTCTCTTTTTAATGGTAGACTACTTTCTAAACAATGCTGTGTTGTTTTACCTAACTGTGAGTTTAATATGGACTAACCTAATGTATGGGTTAAAAGTTTAATTAAAGAGTATCCCAATTGATAGGATTGTCTGTATTTTACCCAAATATGGAGTTAAGCAACCCAACAATTTTTTAAAGTTTACTTTTTGTTGTCAATCTTTAAAACTAGTGAAGGGATTTTCCCTCCTAGAAAGTGTGGGTCTCGTTCACACATTTAAACTTATAATTCATTCATTCATTCATTCATTCATTCATTCATTCATTCATTCATTCATTTAAATTTACACATGTTTGTGCATAATTTTGTTCTTAACCTCAATATTGGTGAATTTGGAGTAAACGAATTTGCAGTAAATGTTGGTCATTAAATGTACAAATTGGTCATTTCCATTAAAACACACCCAAACATCTCCATATAAGTCCAAAGAGAAAGTACAGAAGTCGAATGGAGGAGGCTTGTTCTTTATCCTTGCTGCAGATGGTCTGTTTAATTGTTTTCTCATTAGTAAAGTGTTTTTCTACTTACAAAGTCTGCCATGTAAATAGCAAATTGGCCATGGCGCGATGCGACTGATTCTTGGAAATGGGGAATGAGACTCTGATTGGTTTAATGCATGTTTTGCAATTGCAAAAGTGTTTTTGGACATTCTATTAATGATTTTGCACCATGTGCTTTACACTTTGTGCATAGATCGTCAAAATAGAGTCAGAAGTCAGAATTATTAGCCCTTCTGAATTTCTGCCAATTTCTGTTTAACAGAAAGACAATGTTTTTTCAACACATTTCTAAACATAATAGTTTGTTCTGTACGCATGTCTTAAGGGGGCTACTTACAACTGCATTTATTCATTCATTCATTTTCTTTTCGGCTTAGTCCCTTTATTAATCCGGGGTCGCCACAGCAGAATGAACCGCCAACTTATCCGGCATTTGTTTTACGCAGCGGATGCCCTTCCAGCCACAACCCATCTCTGGGAAACACATCCATACATTCTCATTCGCACACATACACTTTGGACAATTTAGCTTACCCAATTCACCTGTACCGCATGTCTTTGGACTGTGGGGGAAACCGGAGCACCCGGAGGAAACCCACACAACCACGGGGAGAACATGCAAACTCCACACAGAAATGCCAATTGGCCCAACCAGGACCTGGCCCAACCGGGGATCGAACCAGCGACCTTCTTGCTGTGAGGCGAACGTGCTACTCACGCGCCACCGTGGCTAACTGCATTTATTCTAGCCAAAATAAAAAATAAAACTTTCTCTAGAAGAAAAAAATATTCTACAAAATACGTGAAAAAATTAATTGCTCTGTTAGACATCATTTAGGAAATATTAAAAATAATAATTTACAGGAGGACTAATAATATTGACTTCGGCTGTAAGTGTGTTTGAGGACAGTCTAGTAACCTTTACACAATTAAAGGCTATAATATGACAAATTATAGAGTAATAACTTCATAAAATATGATGACAGACTTTCAAAGCTTAATTTAAAAATCTTTAGTCGAATGTAAATAGGATGTGACAAAATTTCAGTTCATTACAGAATAGTCAGAATGACCTCTATGAATAAAAACCAAAGCAGAATGTTTTGCCTGAGTGTTTGCTGTGTTTTTGTCTTGTTCTCTGCAGTCGAGGTTGGGGCTGGTGTCTGGATGACCCTCCTGTCAGAAACGAGCTGGATTTTCACTCTGCTCCCCCTGGTGTCCTGTACAGCGCTGCTCATCAGTGCAAGCTGCAGTATGGATCCAGTTCACTGCTCTGTGACGAAGTAGATGTAAGGTTTTTTTTTTTTCCCTCAAACCCAGAAATACCTCTGTTTCCCCCTGCAGACAGCTGTCTGATGCCAAACTACTGAGAAAATGGGTCACAAGTGCAGCTTTCTTAAATTATCGCTTATGAAATACAGATGAAGAAAGACATTCAGAATCTGCTGGGAATTGTAAAACAAAAAACGTAGTCAATAATATAACCTAATAAAAATAAATATATAAGCGCTTCTGACAGAGTTCAGATAGTAGAGTTCCTCAGCAGTATTCAGTGCGCCCATGATGGTCTTTTCAACAAAGAAATCTGTTGGTATGCTTTTTATGGGTTTTTATCTCATTATAAAAGTATCCCGTTAAGCAGCTCACTTCCAGGCCCACAGGCTGTTTGGGGTTTCTCACTGTTATAATGTGAACCGCTCAACAAAAACCCCTATTAGTTCAAGCGTCTGCAGAGACCACACACACACTTTCCATCCCAGAGGAAGTCTCAGTTTTTAGTTCCATCAGTACCATCTGATTCCCAGCTGTTTGAGAGGGAAATCTCACATCATCAGTATAGTGTTTTACATTGAAGAAGTACTTTATAAACCATTTAAGAGCATTTTACCTCAAAATCGATATCATTTCAGCTAAGCTTGAACAATGATGGAAAAAAGCTGCATGTCTTGTTTGTGTTTGGCATCTTGCAGAATTAAAATAGGGAAAAGGGCATCAGATTGCAGGATTGTTGGAGATGTGCTCTTTCTGCAACAGCTGTTGGAAGATACTGGGCATCTTTCAATTACTGGCCAAATGTCACGGGCACAGCAAAAGTGTTGCCACTCGGTTGTTTGGACACCGATAAAGCCTTCAGTTTACTTATCAGGGCTGCTACAGTTCAAGAAATGACACCAGAATAAATTACAGGGGTTTAGAAATGCTGTGCATGATTGTGTTTGGTTTACAACACAAATGCAAGGGTTGCTGTTGCCTAAATAATATTGGAAAATATTGAATGTTATTTACAGTAAATATGTTCAGGCATTTATGATTTTCAGTACGTCTCAAAAAAGCACATTATGTAACTTCACTATGATTTTTGTGTGGCATTGACATTGTAATCAAGTTTATTCAAAGGTTTAAAAACCTATAAAGTACGTACATAAGATGATACTGTAGCTTTTGTTATCTTTAATAATAATAATAATAATAATAATAATAATAATAATAATAATAATAATAATAATAATAATAATAATAATAATAATAATAATAATTAACAAATACTTACACTGTAAATTACTAGCTAAAACTAAAGATTAGTAGAATCATTACAGGAATCACTTTGCTTCATTTATTTATTTGAATACTTAAAATAATGAGATACTATTGTAATTGCTCTTTCATTAGTTTTTCCTCAGCTTAGTCTCATATTTATCAGGGGTCACCACAGTGAAATAAACCACCAACTGTATATGTTTTAAGCAGTATAAACATATAACTAGTATATGTTTTATGCAGCAGAGCCCTTCCAGCTAAAACCCAGTACTGGGAAACACTCATACACACTCATTCACACACACTGTGGCCGACTTAGTTAATCCAATTTACTGTACTTATACCCAATGTCTTTGTACTGTGGGGGAAACCGGAGCACCCGGAGGAAACCCATACGAACATGGGGAGAACATGCAAACTCCACATAGAAATGCTAACTGGCCCAACCGGGACTTGAACAAGTGACCTTCTTGCTGTTAGGCAACAGCAAGATCGTCTGTACCATCCTTGTTGTATTGTTTTATAATGTAGTGTCATGTACTGTAAAATATATATATTTTGTATTAGTCATTTGAACTTAAACAAAGCATGGTTGAAATGTAATTAACTTATTCATTCGATCAGTTTAAGAGTTGGTGTTCCACAGTTTAAGGGTGTTGCGTGTTCCACAGTAATGCGTGGCGGCCCAACTCAGCCTAAACAGGCTAAATTTTTAATGTGAAGAGAAGTGTAGCTTTTTTCAATGTGAAGAGAAGTGTAGCTGCTTATGGGGCTGTTTACATATCGCATCTTTTGCGCAAATAATGGGAGTGCGTTTTGCACGCACTCGCATTTCCCAAGTGCACTCAGCTGAAAAGTCACGTGACAAGAAGTGACTGATCAACTTCACTTTGGAATATGTGCATTTAGGTAGACTAAGGCCCAATTCAATTCTTCCCCTTAGCCCTTACCCTTACCCCTACCCCTTGTTTTGCGCGTTTTTGTGAAGTGGGTAGGCTGTCCCAATTCTCTTTAGCTTGAAGGCGTAGGGCTAAGGGGAAGGGCTAGATACCCCTCCGAACAGAGATTTTTCAGGATCACACTCGAAACCAAGGGGTAAAAAAAAATTCCCAGAATACACCATCTACAACGGCAGCATTTTTGCCATTATTATGAATTTTTACAACAAACAAGCATATGTTTTAATACATTCATAAACACACTCGTGTTTTACCGTCATGTATATAAAAAAAAAAAACGCAAAAATAAAAACCGCTAAATTTCGCTATCTGTAAACCCTAATAATAACTCCTGTATAGCAGTCCCACAACATTCAGACTGTTTGTTTAAACTACTTATTTCAAATGAGCTGAAACAACACAGTTCTTTATTTATTTATATTTGTGGCAGGGTGGACTTAATTGTTTTATGTTCAATCCACTTTGTAAAAACTAATAGGGGAGCGCGTGGCACAAAGTAATGCGGGGTAAAATGTAACACAGAGATTTCAGGTGTTTACTGAAACAGGGTTAATCATGGCATGCTTCTGAAGTTTTCACCGCGGTGTTGGGCTATCAATTATTAGGCGAAATTTGACTGAGAAAGACAGGAGAAACTATTTTTGCAGCAAGAAAGTGTTTTTTATTATGCTCAATATTTTTTTATTTTAAAAAATATGTGAAAGTATGTTAGTAAACTCTTATATTGTTGTGATTACTGTTTTCTGGGCTAAAAGATGGAACCATTTTGAAAGATGTAAAAAAACACAGTGTCTGCTAGCCAGTTTTGAGCAAAACACAACACAGCAGGGTTAGTTGTAACAGGGTGTTACAAATCAGCCACACACTGCTGGACACCAATTAAACGAACAAAATCATGTTTGAATTTTGAGTTTAATGTTTATATTTTTTAGACTTTTTATATAAAAATAATGTTTTAATATATAGAAAATGTTTTTAATGGAAAGAAATATATATTTTATTGCTAACGATGCAAATAAATGCATTGTATAATAATGGATAATAATGCAAATTAATCCAAAAGTGTTTATCCAATAGTTAAATAAATAAACATGCTGTGCTAAAATATATAGGAAATATAGCTACTATTTAAAGTAAACTAAATTCAAATTAATTGTGTGAAATCTGCCTTTTTAGGTAGGTCCCGCGATCATACTTTCAGTGCTTATTTGTAAGAGAGGCTTATTTGTAAGAGAAAAAAAATATGGTTTGTCTAACCCCATTACTTTGTTCATTATTTGGCCAAAACCAAAAAGTGTTACTTTGTGCCCCGCTCTCCCCTAAGTTAACTTAATCAATTGTATGGCACTTTTTTTTTTTACTATATACAGTTGTGCTGATATTTTGCTGAAGACTGTGATATATTACCACTCAACAGTATCATTTTGAATGTTCTATTCAACAAAGAGTCCTGAAAAGTAAAATGTAAATGATTTTCACAAAAATGTGAAGCAGAAAAATATTAATATCAGCATTTTCAACCTTGATATTCATAATATCCATTATTATTGATAGAGCACATTATTTGGTCATAATAAAGGACTCTAACAAAATTAACGTTAGAATGATTTGTAAATGATCGTGTTACACTGAAGTCTGGAGTAATGAAACAAAACCAAACCTGCTTTACATTTTACAATTGTTGCTGAACCTTCACAGACACATTCTGGGGATATCTGAGACATTTTGTAAGAAGGGGTTTAACAAGCCATAATAATTAATGAACTGCAGTCATTTGTATTTGTGCAGGATGATCATAGTTAGCATAATCCCTGGCCATGAATTACAACTGCATGAAATATGCGTAGAGGAATGCTGAGCGATGCATATATTAGAGTCTAATTGGAAATAGCATATGCAGAATATTATTTATTCAATAAAAGTGTTAGGTTTGCAGACGACATACTAATGAACTATGAATCAGGTTTTCCCCTTAATTCTGAAACAGGGTTGTGTAATCTTCCAATTAAACGGATAGTTTTCTTAAAGATGAACATTTACTCACCGTCAAATTATTTCAAACCTTTATGAGTTTCTTTCTTTTGTTGAACTCAAAAGAAGATATTTTGAAGAATGTTGGAAGTTGGTAAAAAACAAACAGGTTTGGAACAAGTGGAAGGTGGGTAAGTGATGACAGGTGGCCCTATTATACACCTGGCGCAATAAGGTTCAAGATGTGTTTGGCATGATTTGTTACTATTTTCAGACCAGCGCAACAGTAATTTACACGTTTTGTGCCACGTTGTTTAAAATCCATCTGCCCCACTTTGTGGACTCAGGGGCGTGCTGGTCTAAAATAGAGATGTGGTAAGGCGCAGAGCACATTAGTTATGTACAAATCTGGGTGTCATCTTTGATAGAGCTCTGTGTTTTAATAGCCATGTTAAGTTTTTTGTTCATACATGCTTTTTCCATCTGAGGAACATCGCAATAATCAGAGATGTTGTTTCAAGGGAAGAGATGTAGATGCTTGTCCATGCCTTCATCTCTTCACGATTGGATTACTGTAATGTTCTGTTCACTTGTCTGAACAAATCTTTTATGGATCGATTGCAAGTTGTGCAGAATGTAATGGCGAGGCTTTTAACCAACATCAGTAGGAGGTCACACATTACTCCTGTGCTTAAGGCAATTCACTGGCTTCCTATTAGTTTTAGAGTAAATTTTAAGATTCTGGTCATTACCTACAGAGCTCTGCATGGTCAAGCTCCCCTTTATATTCAAGATCTTTTACAGAATCACATAAGTAGCCAGTCTCTGAGGTCTTCTGGCAAAGACCTTTTAGCCATTCCCAGAACTTGTCTTGAGACAAAGGGTGACAGTGCCTTCTGTGTGGTGCAAGGCTCTGGACCTCTCTCCCTCAAGCACTGAGAAATCTGGGATCAGTTGAACTTTTTAAAAAGCATTTAAAGACACATCTTTTTGGTCAAGCTATTAATTAACAGTAGTAGTGTTTTTTTATTTGGATTTTTACTTGTTTTTAATATGTTTTGACATGTTTTCTTTTTATTGATACTGTATGTGTTCTTCTACTTGTTTTCTCTTATTGTAAAGCACTTTGTGACTCAGTGTCTGGGAAAGGTGCTATATAAATAAATCTTCACTTACTTGCTTACTTACTTACTTTATTTATCTTTAGCTTAATTAAAACAAGTTTCGATTTGTCCACCTGTTGTTTTTTTAGACGTATGCATCACCATATGGAGCATAGGACGTGTGTTTGGATATAACTCCACACCACACTCTTTGTTAATATTGTTCATTTATTTGTTTGCTTGAAATTAGAACAGAATTTAGAAATAGTTGTGAAAAGTATTTGCACTTAAACAACATTATGGTACAACACCATTTCCTTACTTATTGAAAGTAAAGGAGTAAAGTAAAGAGTAAAAGTAAAGTAATGAGAAAGTAAAGAGGCCGAATGGAGGAGGCTCATTCTTTATCCTTACGCTGAAAATGGTCTGTTTAATTTTTTTCACCTTAGTGAAGGGTTCAGTTTTCCCACTTACAAAGTCTGCCATGTAAATAGCAAATGTGCCATTGCACAATGCAACTGACTCTTAAAGAAAATGGAAAATGAGTCTCTGATTGGTTTAATGCACATTATGTTCAAAACACACCCATAAATCAGTAAGAAAATAAACACAACCATATTAGACCATGAGCCAGGGTGCAGAGCGCATTTTTCTGTCCTTAAAATATCAAAAGTGGATTCAGACACACTTTTAAAGTTTTTGCGTCATGCACTTTAGAAAAGTGTCTAGATGTTAAAATAGAGCCCAAAATGTTCATGCTTTTTAGCATTAAAGGGGCAGTTCATCATTTATTCACACTCAAATGGTTCTAAACTTGTATAATCCTTCCTTCTGTTGGACACAAAGCAAGATATTCTGAAGAAAAAACAGCACAAAACAATACTGTTTTTTTTTTCACCAATATTCTTCAGTATATCTTCTTTTGTGTTAAAAAGAAGAAAGAAACTCAAACAGGTTTCGAACAAGTGAATGAATGATGACAGCATTTCCTTATCTCATTAAGAGACACAAAAAAGGGGTCCACCCAAAAAGGGGATTTTACAGCATAAGTGATCTGTTGTGTGATCTGAGATTAAAAATAGACACACTCTGGGGATACCAGACAGTTGCTGTATGTGCATCTTGTTAAAACTGCATAACAGTGGCTTTTTAATTCTGCTTGTGTTTCCTAAATGATGCCTGAATCATGAAGCATGGATGTCAAAGTGAAAAAAGAAAACAAAAACTTTTGTTATACAGCTATAAAAGTTGAACAAAACATGAAAACAGAAAAGGAATAAAGAGACTTCTAAAACTTGTTTGAAGTTATTCTTTAATGTTTTTACTCTCCAGAACATCTGCAGCACCCTGTGGTGCACAGTGGGCTCAACCTGCCACTCCAGACTTGATGGCGCTGTTGATGGGACCAAGTGTGGAGAGGGCAAGGCAAGACAGCCTTTTCTTTTAGCTTTCCAATTTAGTGCATGTTAGATAGTTCTGCCCAATTTTATGTACTCAAACTGAACTAACTGAAAGCCCCTTTTTTGTCAGTGGTGTTTTGATGGAGAGTGTGTGACAAAAGGCACCCAGCCTGAAAGTGTGCACGGAGGCTGGGCTTCATGGAGCGATTGGTCCGACTGCTCCAGGACCTGCGGCACAGGCGTTCAAAATGCCCAGAGGGACTGCATAAACCCTGTGTGAGTTCACTGGTTTCCTCTGTTTCAGCCAAAAAGAAAAAAAAAAAACAGTCTCACAGTGCTCACTCACTTTATCATGATAAGCCACAAGATACCATGAAAATTGCTATTTTTATCATAGATTGTTTGGGAAAAGACTACCATGTTTATGGTTGATAAGGACTAAGAACTTCTTGCTTTTCTCATCAGCATTCCTTAAGGCAATGGAGTATATTTTATGCTCATTGTACTTAGTATGGGTGTCACGGTGGCACAGTGGGTAGCACAATCACCTCACTGCAAGAAGATCGCTGGTTCGAGCCCCGGCTGGGCCAGTTGGCATTTCTGTGTGGAGTTTGCATGTTCTCCCCGTGTTCATGTGGGTTTCCTCTGGCTGCTCCGGTTTCCCCCACAGCCCAAAGATGTGAATGGTGAATTGAGTTATCTAAATTGGCTGTAGTGTATGCGTGTAATGCAAGAGTGTATGAGTGTTTCTCAGTGTTGGGTTGTGGCTGGAAGGGCATCCACTGCATAAAGCATGCTGGATAAGTTGGTGGTCCATTCCGCTGTGGCGACCCCTGATTAATAAAGGGACTAAGATTGAAAGAAAATGATTGAATGAATGTATGTACTAAGGTAATGCTGAAGTGCTATATATATTTAAATGTACTTCATGTAAAAAGTTCTATGTACTAGTAGTATACTTACAAGTGTATTTCTTGAATACTGCTCTGGACTAATTTGTCCCTCTTTTTAGTATGTAAAAGTATAAAAGTGTGCTTTGAAATTGTGTTATTGTGTAACAATTGTAGTCCACAATTAAGTTCGTAATTTCTACTGCAATATGAGTATACAAGTAGTTTACTTGTGCAATACTTGTAATAAATAATGGGTTTTCGTGTTTTATACTGTAAGTTTACTTAGCTTTTTTTTACTACTGATAGCTCATTTATGAAGACAAAGTGTGCAGTAATGGAATAAGATAAAGTTATTTCAGACCATATTATTATTCAGAATCACATTTCGTTTGAATTTCAAAGACATTGTTCTTGTAATACAAATAAAGTACACTTTAATATCACTGATCAAGCATGCAATGCAATTACACAGGAATAATAATGATGGACAGAGGCTAATGGGCAGATTTGTCCAGGATGCCAGGGTTAAACCCCTACTCTTTTTCAAGGAACATCCTGGGATTTTTAATGACCACAGAGAGTCAGGACCTCAGTTTAACGTCTCATTCGAAAGACGGTGCTCACTGAGCAGTATAGATTCCCCGTCACTATACTGGGGCATTAGGACTCACACAGACCGCGGTGCCCCCTGCTGGCCTTACTAACAGCACTTCTGGGAGCAACCAAGCTTTCACATGTGGTCTCCCATCCAGGTACTGACCTGGTGGAGCCCTGCTTAGCTTCAGTGGGCGACCATGTGAAAGTTGCAGAGAGCTAGCTGCCAGTACTTAAAGCACACTAAAGTAAAGTATATAAAATGTTGTTACACTTTAGCACATAAAATTACACTATATAAAATAAAAGATTTGCGTTATAATAATTATAACTATAGTAACTTATACTATAGTATAATCATGTACAAGTATACTGGCAATTTGTCTGGTATACTTAGCATATATTATTTTTTTGCCATTAGGAAAACATTTATTTAAATCAAGACATTTAGGCAGCTACAATAACAACTACTCAAACATATTACTGATGTAAATCAAGGCCATTGACTTATTTTTAGATACGTGACTGCAAGTTCTCAATTTAGACATCTCAAACTTGCAATTTAGCCTCGGACTAGGCTTAAACTTTCAAACCAGGGAGTATTTAACATTATGTAAATAAATAATTAAAAGGCCACTTAAACAAAAGATACACTTAGAATACAGATTTATATGTTTAATATATCAATGAACAGTTCAGACCAAATATACTAAAAAAAATTCTGTCAGTACAAGACAAGCATACTTAAGTACAATTTTTAAGTCTCTTTCTGAGAAGTACCCAAAGTATATTTCAGAAAAGTACTTAAAAAACCAAACTGAAAGCATACTGTACTTTGTACTGATAGTTTAAAAGTTTAAAGTACCTAGAGCACACTGGAATACATTTATTTTTCGTAAGTGAAGTCAGGGGAATTTTTTGTAGTAATGATTTCAGACATACAGTATGATTATCACATTTATCCTCAATGACCTTTATGTGTCTTTGTGGTTCTGACAAATTGTTACATTCTGAGATATTCTGAAGCCATACAGTATTGGAGAGCCACAAGAGAATAATAAAAAAGTCACTCTCTCTGGCCCAAATGTTCAGAGTTTGTGAAGTATAACCATTACATTGCATTTCACTTGGATTGCTGTTCTGTGTCCTGGCAGATGATTTGCACTCGAAGCAAGTTTTCAAAGATGGAAACGGTTATAGATCCAGATTGTGGCCAACATGTGAATTCATCTCTAAGATGTTGTAATTGATGAAAAGCATGTGGATGTGCAACATCATATATTTGAAGAACTTTTTAAGAATGTGGGAAAAAACACCACTTCCCTCTTTGTCTTATCATAGAATACTAAAATACTTTCTCCAATCCCAGGTTATTGTGCAGGAACAACTATAATTGAACTAATTATTAAAAAATTTGAAGTATACTGACAATTTTTCTGGAAAATTTTCTAAGTTATGTCACAGCAAGTTATTCTCAGACAGCTCAAACATACAATTTAGCCTAGGGCTAGCCTCAAGTCTTGTATCTGAAACCAACAACCATGAGTAGTCATTTGTAGTTGCATTTCACAAAGATTGTAAGATATGCTTTAAAGGGATAGTTCACCCAAAAATCACCCCCCACCCCACCCCTAAAAAATTTTCTCACTATTTACTCACCTTTACATGCTTCCATAGCACTTGAATAATAAATGATGTGAACAAAAAATGATAATAGAATGTTATTTTAGGGTGAACTTACCCGTTAAACAAAATGAGTTTGTGCAACCAACATGTAAATTTATGGCTCAGCCAATGGTGTAAGTTTAGGGCATGGTCAAATGTTTAAAATGTATATTAAAAATATGAACTTTAGTGAACATACAAATACTAAGTGAAGATTTTACTCAAAGTTTATAAATATTAATTAAAAAGCTTTAAATTGTACTTAGGTATTAAATTAAGTAATCTATCAAAAAAAGGGATATAGGTTAATTACACTTACTGACCCTTATGAAAAAGAAACATACTAAAAAATTAATATTATGAAGTATACTTAAGCGATATTGGAGTATATATTTAATGTATGCTACATGTATACTAACATCTAGGTACTAGTAGTATACAAGTATACTACTTGAATACTGCTTGGGGCTAAAGTGTCCCACTTTTTAGCATATAAAAGTATACTTTAAAGTGTACAGTAATTCTCACAGCAGTAGTTCACAAGTAATCCACATGTAAGTGGACAAATAATAAGTATACTTGTTGTTGTACAGAAGTCCTAAGAGGCCATGCATTGAAATATTTTTTCTCTGTTGTTATGTCGTGGTCATGACTTAATTATCTCGTGATCTCGACATAACAACTCATTTTCTCATGATCTCGACATAATAAAAATTTGTTATGTCCTGATGACGACTTAATTTTCTCGTGATCTCGACATAACAAAAAGTTCTGCTTATTCTCAAACTTAACTGCACATTTCTTATTTCACTGGTCAGCCACAAACCATTTAAACAGCATCATTCTATAACCATGCAGACGTCCGGGTCCTTCAAGCTGACTGGCAATGAAACTGACGATACTCTCAGGGTCGCTATATCTTTGACGATAAAGGTGGAGAGCTGAAAGCCTTCTTCTCAAGTGTCGGACACTGATATGGAAATTGCCAATCACTGAAAGGCATAGAGGGCGCCACGGTGGCGTAGTGAGTAGCACATTCGCCTCACAGCAAGAAGGTCACTGGTTCGGCTGGGTCAGTCGACATTTCTGTGTGGAGTTTGCATGTTCTCCCTGTGTTCCTGTGGGTTTCCTCCAGGTGCTCCGGTTTCCCCCACAAGTCCAAAGACATGTGGTATAGGTGAAATGGGTTGGCTAAATTGTCCGTGTTGTACGAGTGTGAATAAGTGTGTATGAATGTTTCCCAGAGATGGGTTGCAGCTGGAAGGGCATCTGCTGCGTAAAACAAAATGCTGGATAAGTTGGCGGTTCATCCTGCTGTGGCGACCCCAGATTAATAAAGGGACTAAGCCGAAAAGAAAATGAGTGAATGAATGAAAGGTATACACTCTTAAAACAAACGGTTCTATATAGAACCAAAAATGGTTCTATCAAGCGCTTCATATATGGAACCCCAAAAAGGTTCTATATAGAACCATTTTAAGGGTTCATTAAATAGAACCCCAAATGGTTCTTTGAATTCAAGTTAGATGGTTCTATTTAGAACCATTTATGGGTTCTTTTTATTTATTAATGAATTATTGCTACTTATTAATGAATAAAAAAATAATAAAACCAGTCCAGACAATTCAAATTGTTTAAATTTATTCAATCCATTATACAAAATATTTTTTAAATAATACTTAAAATTGCACCTCTGCATACTTTGCATTGGACAGCAGATCTACCTTAACAGTTTAATGGCATTCAACAATGTAATTGTAATGATTTCACTTTTATACGCTTTTTTACTGTTTGAGCAAATACACTTAACTTTCACACATCTCTAAACAGAAGAGAAATATCACAATGCAGATAGAAACAATACACAAACAATCAAAACATCTATTAAATAACACTACAATTTCAAAAAGTGGATGGTACCTGCATGTATTGGTCATCACAACATCCATTTTTATACATAATTTTTAACCTCACAGCAAGCAGGTCACTGGTTCGAGTCCCGACTGGGCCAGTTGGCATTTTCTGTGTGGAGTTTCCAAGTTCTCCCAGTTTTCTTGTGGGTTTCTTCTGGGTGCTTCGGTTGACCCCACAGTCCAAAAGCATGTGTACGGTATAGGTGAATTGGCCATAGTGATTGAATGTGTGTAGATGTAAGAGAATATGGGTGTTTCCAAGTGCTAGGTTGTGGCTGGAAAGGGCAGATGAATTGGTGATTCACTCCACTGTGGTGCCTCTGATAAATGAGGAAGTCGAAGGGTAGCGAGTGAGTGTTGTCCAATGTAATACTGACACTTCAAGCCTACAGTAGGTGGAATCAGGAGAGCTGCTGAATCCTGGTTGGTGTAGGACCTTTGGATTTCTGTAAAACAATATTTTAATGTTGAGTACTTTTAACCAATTAACATGTCATCAAATAGAATTACAGTTATAATCAATAAAATTAAAGTGTGTGTGAGTGTGTTTGGAGGATATGGGATATAATAAAGGGTGTAGTTACCTTCTGCAGTTTACTCTGCTGGTCCAATGAGACTGTCATGGAGCACTTCCTTCTTTCCTTCCCTTTTTTGGGCCATTTGTTTTAATGATGTTTCTGTGTTCTTCACCAAGTTTTCAGCATCCTAAATGCAAAAAACTAAATTTTGTTTACTTCATGTGTAAGTTTCCAAATAACACATTTTCAGCAATACAAGTTCATTAAACTTGTTCATTAAAATTGAACTCAAAACAATTTGGCACACAATGTAACAGTGTTTACTCACAAGCTGTGGCACTCGAAGAAGAAAAAACTGCTCCATTAGTTCTGCAAACGCCTCCATAATCTGTACTCTGGAAAAGGGCGTTTCATTCGGTTCTTGACTTATGAGTATCTGATGTCGCATTCCAGGTCCATCACAATCTGAGGTAGGAAGACAGCCTTTTAGAGAGTGTAAATATGAATTTATATCACAGAATTAATCTACCTTTGACACAAAATGTATTGAACTGAACTTTCCATCAACATATTAATTATCAAACTTATTCTCAAGTGTTGCGACTATCAGAGTGCATGTACTTTCCTTAAATATCAAATTAACTCCAATGTTTCAACAAAATCCTTTTAAAAACATGTTAGTCACTTATGCATGCTTATTTCATTTAGGTGAGAGACCGCAATTTACCCATCAATTAAGAAATAATTTGATAATTTGCAGGGGGCCTGGGTCAAAGATAGGTCACATACTCAAAAAATAAAAAAAACAGAGGATAGATACTGAAAATTACACAGCCAGAAAATGTAAAAAGTTTGTCCACAGCAGAGGTCATGGTTTCAACATTAGGAGGAGAGGCAAAAGAGTCATTCTTTGACAATTACATACCGGCATCCATGTCCTAAAGAACTGATGGAAACAAACTGTGGCTGAGCTGACTTCAGGGTCCCCTTTATGGATTCAGTGAGCAAAGATGGAACATTGGCACCAGCCTTTTGAAATGAAACAATGAAAACCATTAGAAAATGTTGCTGCATTAGAAACAATTTTGTTTATCACAAGCTAACACAGTAAAAAACATACCATAGGTATGATACAGTACAGCAGATTTCACACAGCACTTACTTCTAGCAACAGTTCTCCCAGATGCCGTGGGTGGAAGAAGATGAATGAGGATCTTCAGCATAGAGTAACACAGCTCATCTTGAAGAAGTGAAGATGCAGGTCACATGCAAAATAAGAATTAAATTTATTAAAATGAATTAATATGTATTTGTAATAATTACTTTATCATAAATTGAAAATTAAAATTTCCATTAAGTTTTCTTGTTTAAACTATGTTTACAAAAGTGTGCACAGGCAACACACATTTTGGCTGAAGATCATACCATCATGCTGATTGTCAGACTTCTACAGCAAGTATCTGATGTCATTTTTCCTCTCCAAGGACACTATTCCCTTGAGATTTGGAATTATGTTCCTTTCCCGTTTCCGAATAGACAAATCCTCTTTCCCATCGGCAAGCTTGGAAAATTCAATGTCTAAAAAAAAAAACAATAACAAAGACATATTAATGTTACAATTATAAAACAAATGTCAGTGTAAAGTTCTGTTTTAGTTGAGCATCTCTATCACCTCTATTACATCTCTATTGATGAATTTTCTGGTGATGGTTGCATCCACTTAATCAGAGTAAACCACTCACTTAGCACAGTTTCATCTGGACTTAGCGAAGTGTCCACTGTGTGACAACATTTCAAACTGTACATGCGTAGGTGATGGCCCATCAAAAAAATGCTCCTGACATTAGTGATGCCAAAACAAAAATAAGTTAATGTCAAGTACACTTGAGCAGCTTATATACACATTGCATTCCTTTTGTAATGTAAAAACATCCTTACATGTTCCTCATTTTCACCAATTGGCTCCTGAATCCTTAACGAGGACAACAATGACACAATTTCCTTTGTTAGTGCCAGCTTTTCTGTACCCGATAGATAGCTGAAAAAAAGTTATATGAAAAATAGTTGCAAATGGCTCTTACAAATTGACAAACATAAAATAAACACTGATACCACTATAGACTGTTGTTAAATTTCTTTAAAATATTTTTGTTAAATGTGTCATTTCTTTAAATGTATAACTTATTTAAATTAATGTAATTAATTTGCAAACAAATACAGCTTACATTGACTTAAAAAAAAAAACACTCACATGTTTCTTTACGAGGTCATTGACAGCAACTTTATCAATAACCTTTCTTAAGGAAATAGACAGCGTCTTTGTCTCTTCGTGTTCTCTCAGGATTGTATTTTCTTCAAGCAGTGTCAGCAATCTATTTGTGGTGCCAGTCTAAGTTTCATCTGTTCAATGACATTAAGAAATGACATTTAAATATTTACTATTAAATAATATTAAAATTGAAAGACATTATTAATTTACCCATATTGAATGCACACTTCTTTCTGATGAATCAGGGATGTTGCTTGTAATATATTATATTTAAAATTTGTCATGCTCCATGCCAACTGTGAATAGTTTTCTCCATGTTTCCTTTCCGTCTATGAGCAGTTGCAAGAGCTCGGTGTAGAAGTGTTAGAGTAACTGTAAGTTGTTCCTCGACTTCCTTTATCTAAGTAAAAGGGAAAGAAATCCATATATACACAGCACAGTGAAAAAACAAATACATGTAACAGTGTACAACAATACAAAGCATATTTTAAATAGTATGTGACTAGACGGGTGGCCCAAAATGGCGCGCAAGGTTGATTATAATGAAGGTTTTCATATTTAGACATTTTTTTATGAATTTGCTCACACCAAGGCGCCATTTGTTGTCTGTCCGCAGCACCCAGCTAACCTTAAGTCTCGGGGCTGATATACAAATTACTGTCAAAGGGCATCGTCATTAAATAGCATTATGATTACATAACGTTATAGAATGTCTCCGGCGTGAGATAACGCTACCTCGAGTTCAGAGATGCCGAGGCTTTACGTTAGCGCTGTCGAATACAAAACATTCACGTTCACATCAATTATAAAGTGACGCTAACTTTCCTACCGAAATCACAACAAACCTATGCTAAGTCTTCCGCTTGATACGTGTTATTAACAATTCTGCAAACACAAGTTTACAAAATCGCGCCAAATGGGTTAACTGTTAACTTAGCTTGCGACAGAGTTAATAGGTCACCCGTGTAGTACGATACACAGACAACATAGTAGAAAAAACAACTTCTAGGACAACAAACACAAAACATTCTTAAGCAAGGTGGAAAAAATATTGACTTTCGTAGACGAATTGTAATTAATTTCACTCACCTGAGGCAGAGAGCTTCATATCCGACAGGGCCATGGGAGCGATAGTTGAAAATGAGCGTCACTGCGCATGCACTTAGCGCGCGCGCGCACGTTCACAGCGCGGACATTTCACCCAGGTATACTCAAATACTTATTTTATATTGCCAACATGATAATTAAATTACATAAATACAGTAGACATCGCCCTTTGACTACAGGTAAAAGAAATGTGCATTTTATACAGTATGTGTACTGCTTAAATGTAGTAAAACCAAACACTATAGAAAGGGATTTTGGTTTAACACAGCCATTGTGTAAACAGCTAAGCACAATATTAACACACAGTGTGTCTGTAGCAACACAAGATGTTTTACGAACCGTTTAACACATATTTTTGTGTTAATTGTTAACACATCATTTTTAAGAGTGAAGTTATCATGATTATTAGTTTAAAATAAATTATTAAAGTATAACAACACACTGAACAGTCTAAATAAACTGATTATTTTATTTATTTCACAAAATAATTCGTAATAAATGTTAAATATTAAGCATATATAAATATTAGTTATATGGTAATGTACAAACCTGCATGAAACAAAAATCCTATCATACATTGATTAGGTTTTTGACCATAGCGGTCATTTTATTAGGTTTTGACTCGAAAAGCTTTGTCTCTCTGTGTTATAGCTTATAATTAGTTTATAATCTTTACTATATAAGTATGTTATAAATCATAAATTATAGAACCATTTTAATCAAAAAGGTTCTTTGCACTCAAAGGGTTCTAAATAGAACCATTTTTTGAGTAAAAGGTTCTACTGGCCAAGTATAGAACCCCAGGGTTCTATATAGAACCTCAAGGAACCCTTTTTTTTAGAGTGTAGAACTATCTGAGTTTGACTCAATCACTGGTCAAAATAAAAGCGAATGCGTTTGTCCATGATGCTTCGTAGGCGTTTGCTTACGGAATTCAGAATAAGTAAAACTTTTTGTTATATCGAGATCACGAGAAAATGAAGTTGTGACGTAACAAGAGAGAAAAAATATTTTAATGCATGGCCTCTTATGACATGCGTACTTTTGTAATGCTTGTAGCAAACAATTTGCTTATAAAGGAGGGACAAACACACTCAAGTCTATAAACTCTAATAAGAAAGAGTAAATGTCACCCATGCAAATCTAGTGGTTTATTCTACAACGAAGAAAATGTAAGTGGCTATTCAGACTCATAATAAAACCATGGATCAAATTGCGTACACAGGGCATCAAGCGTTCATTCATTCATTTTCTTTTCGGCTTAGTCCCTTTATTAATCTGGGGTGACCACAGCGGAATGAACCGCTAACTTATCCAGCATATGTTTTACGCAGCGGATGCCCTTCCAGCTGCAACCCATCTCTGGGAACACTCATACACACTCATTCACACACATACACTACGGACAATTTAGCCTACCCAATTCATCTATAGCACGTCTTTGGACTTGTGGGGAAAACCGGAGCGCCCAGAGGAAACCCACGCCAACATGGGGAGAACATGCAAACTCCACACAGAAATGCCAACTGACCCAGCCGAGGCTCGAAGCAGCGACCTTCTTGCTGTGAGGTGATCGTGCTACCCATTACGCCACCGTGGCACCCCAGGCATTTATCAAATATAACATAAATAATAGACAAAAAGTCGAATTCAAATATTTCCTATTTCATGTCACAGAAGAAAAAAAAGAAATAAGAGTTTCAATGTTAAGGCCAACATCCTTTAAAGTGTACACCAATTGTCTGAGCAACAGCTTAGACATGCTCCAACAACCCTTCAGAACAGTACACTCTTGACCCCACTCAAATAATTGACACCACTCCAAATATTTTTCAATTATACATACAGTATGTAGCCAGTACATGAAAGGAGATGTTCTTAATATTTCAAAGACATTTTTTCCTTTTATAATCATTTCAGTCTAGGCTATACAGATTCTGAATGACTTGTTGAACATTTTCATGCATCTCTTTTTAGACCTAAGTATGGAGGAAGATACTGTCTTGGAGAACGTCAAAGATATCGAACCTGTAACCATGAGCCTTGCCCTGTGGACCAGCCCAGCTTCAGACATGTGCAGTGCAGCCGCTTCAACGCGGTCCCTTATAAGGGGAAGTTTTATAAATGGATACATGTGAATAACAGAGGTACTACATGTTTATATGTACCAGTTTTCTGCCTTTTTGCAGAGCCCTTCAATTAGAATTCACCACAATTTTGGTATTTGTGTCATTTCAGTTAATCCATGCGAGCTGCACTGCCGACCCATGAATGAGCATTTCTCAGAAAGGATGCTGGATACGGTCATTGACGGGACACAGTGTTATGAGGGCAGTCAGAGTCGCGACATATGTGTTAACGGCATTTGCAAGGTTGGTAATGGCTTTGACCTCTTTGCTCAGCCTCAGTTTGTCCTTGTACGTTTCTGCTTGTCACTTTCATTTTAAGTCAATGACAGTCTGCCAGCTATTTGGGTTGACTGTGAAATAATACCACAAACGTCTCAAGAAAGCGGTGGGGTGTGAAAACATGAGAACATGTCAACAAATAATATTCCACTCTTCCTAAAATGTATTCAAATACATTTCTAAAAAGTGTCCTTGAATGACACCAGGCGGATTTCTTTTTACATTATTATTCCTTAATAGCTCTTTCTTCTGTAAAGTGATTAAATATTTAGTAGATTACAAACTCCTCAAAACTATATTACAGTAAATTTATCCATACATAGTGTTGTTGCCATGATATTACAGGTATACAGCATATACCCGGTACTTTATCAGCCAATATTGCATACAATTACTTTTATTGTGATTTTAAATTTATTCTTTCATTTTCGGCTTAATCCCTTTATTAATCTGGGGTTGCCACAGCAGAATGAACCACCAACTTATCCAGGATATGTTTTACGCAGCGGATGCCCTTCCAGCTGCAACACATCATTAGGAAACATCTATATACGCTCATTCACACACATACACTAGGGCCAACTTAGCTTACCCAATTCACCTATTGATTTTAAATTGTAATATATATATATATTAAATATATGCATTATTTATTTATTTATTTTTTGTAAAAAAAGTTTAGAGAAGCAGTGGGGGATCTAGGAATTTTTAAACGCAGAGGCCATGGTGGGTCCACAGTTTACAGAGGGGGCCAAGTTATTCAACTGGCTTGCACTATATGTTTAGAACAGAACTCTTTTTGCCCTATTAATATATAT
>CAIGQQ010040405.1:1331693-1348737 GCA_903798035.1 Danio albolineatus | reverse complement strand
AGTTTCTGCATAAACAAAATAGAATGAAAAAAATAAAGACAAATATATATATTTATTTATTTATTTTATTATTATTATTATTTTTGACTGAACTATTCCTTTTTGGGATACTGAACTTTTGACTGAACTCTCCCTTTAATTAAACAATGGTCAGTTAGTTCACTTTGTTCTTTAATAAAGTTTCTGCATAAACAAAATAGTGTGGATATTAGTTTGCCAAATTAAAATATCTTTAACTCTGTATTCTGGCTTAATCTCTGGTTGTGAAGAACATGTTCAAGTGTGTTTAGTCCTAACCTGATGCACAGCTATCGCGTGGTAAATGTCATGCATGATGCAGCTTTTTAAAAAAGCTGATTTTTTTAGACACAGAGTGTGTGTCATGAATATCAGTTATCAGGTCACGTTAACCAAAGTTTTCAGATGAATGATGTCTGTCATTTTGACAGATTTGCCATCACAATTGTTTTGTAACCTTTTTATTGTGATAAAAAAGCACAATAAGCACAACAAAAGCATCAATGTTGCTGGGTAAATGACAGCACAGAACCTGTCTTTGCTTTCAATGTCGATTTCGCCATAAAGCGCACCTTTACCGTTGACATAACAGCTCAAAATGGTATTTTAAAACAACGAAATAATGACAGCTATGAGCGGATTCACAGAAAATAAACCTTATAGCGCCGATCAAGGAATGACACGTTTAGTTTTTGACTAAATGATATGACTATCTGATATACGATGTGACTACCTAAAACATTCAGCTTCAAAAGCAAACCCCAGCAAGCAACATTGTGATAATTTTAATCCATTTCGGGACTAGCCAGTCAATCTACAGGGATGAAAGCACTCGTCTAACAAGAAAAAAACAGCTGAAGTAACAGGTGTCACCCACGTTTAACATGAATTAAAGCGCATC
Source organism: Danio albolineatus (assembly GCA_903798035.1). Lineage (NCBI taxonomy): Eukaryota > Metazoa > Chordata > Actinopteri > Cypriniformes > Danionidae > Danio > Danio albolineatus. The sequence goes on along the minus strand of CAIGQQ010040405.1, from coordinate 1,347,818 downwards.
TTTATGTCTGAGCTTTGATATAAATCAGTAATGAGGAAAGGGGCACAACAGGGGCCAAACCGATTTAAACGGGGGCCAGTGCCCCTGTTGCCCCACCCCTAGATCCGCCTGTGCAGTGACGTCATCTCGGAGCCAAGCTAAATTTAAAAAAAATGCATCGGTATAGTAACCAAGAAAAATTACTCAAGTATTTTTCATTCCTTGTCATATATTTACAATGAATAATGACAGATGAGAGCAGACAGAATAGTTGTTATTGGGATATGTGTTCATGTTTTGAAAACCATTCGACAGTAGAAACTATGTAGAAATCTTTACCAGGTACATAACAATATTCAAACCACCGCTCCAGTATTTTTTTTTAACAAAGACTCTCAGGTCCACAAACTAAAGAATCCACCATCTGAAGTATAAATCAGTAGCATATCAGTAGCCTAGGTTATACAAACAGTGCACTCTAAGTTATACACTAAACTGAAATTCATATAATCAAATCAAATCCCTTTTATCGTCACATCATCAGCAGCACGTGTACTACGATGAGTGAAAAGCTTAGGTGCTGGCTCCGGACAGTGCAAAATACAGACAGTGCAAATACAACGGCAGTGCAAAGTACAGACAGTGCATAATACAGACAGTTCAAATACAACATACAACAACATACTCCCAAAAAGAAACAAAACAATGTACAATTGGCAATGTTGACAGCAGTACATAGAAGACAATGAATAGGTGTACATGTAGTTGTAGGCAGTATTGTTTTAGTATGGATTTGTTATAGTGCAGTGCATGCTACATCTTGATGGTGTGCAGTGAGTGGTATGAAAAGAGTTTGTGTGAGGCTTGAATTAGGTTGTGCTTAATTTCTTAACCCTCAATATGACAAACAGAGAAGCAAATATGGTAACTGACTTTGCCAAATCCCATTGACATTGCAAAATAAGACTGATAAAACAGATACTGTAAACTGTTATTGGAAGAGAACTGAAAAATGTTAAATTTAGCTGGGTGACCCTACTGTCTTCTGTAGATATGCTCTATAGCTTACCATAACAAACTACAACACTGATGCTGTTATTAAAGGACCATTTCACCATTTTTGAAAATAGGCTCATTTTACATGTCCCCTAGAGTTAAGCAGTTGAGGTTTACCATTTTTTTTATCTATTCAGCCAATCCTCAGGTATAGCGGGAGCTTGTTTAGCTTAGCTTAGCATAATTTATTGAATCTGATTAGACCAGTATCATCTTGCACGAAAGACTAAAAAAAAGACTAAATAATTTTAGTAATTTTCCTATTTTCCGCTTGACCCTTTTGTAGTTGCATTGTGTTATAAGACAGAAAATGAAAGGTTGCTTTTTTTCTAGGGTCTAGACTCTCATTCTGGCATAATAAGCAAGAAATAAGCATAATAAACAGCATCTGAAAATTGTTCCCTGCACTAAGCCTTACATATGCACCGCCAGCTATAATCTGCTAAATATCATTGTGCCTGCTTTAGCCATGGCTATGAAATATTCTCTGATTCAGTTATCTACTGTATGCTAAATTAAGCTAAAAGTGCTCCAACCAGACCCAGAGAATGATTGAATGGGTTTAAAATATGGTAAAACTCAACTCAAACTAGGGAAATTGTTAATAATTCTATATTCAAAAATAAATGGATTGTTTTGCCAAATTGGCTTAAACTGAATAATGGCTAATGAAGAATAATATTTTGTAGAGCTCTTCACAGCAGAAATCTAACATGTTATTATTACTATTATTATTATTCTTTGAATCTACGTTGAAAGTGAGTCTGTGGCCCAATCCCAATTCCTCCCAAATCTCCACCCTTTCCCCTTGGCCCTAGAGTATGAAGTGTGTAGGATGGAAATATGAAATGGCACACCACTACTATACATCCACACATCATCATATATTCTCGATAGCTCATACATCGTGTCGTCCATGGTAATCGTAGTAGGTGCAAGCACATTTAACAGAATACTCTCTCCCAAAGTTGCATTGAACGCATTTAGAATAATACTGTTCGTTTTCAGTGTGAAAAGCTTGAGAATCTAGTTCCCCCCAGGCCTCCCTGTTATGACTAGTAGATCATGTTGCAAGAATCACAAAACTGTAGGCCTACTGTGTATTTACAATTTGTCAGTGCTTTATCAGCGCTCATATTCATGGATGTAAACACAATAAAACAAAATGAACATTATGCCAGATGTGCTGTAAAAAGCTGTCAGCTCAATTCCTTCAGACTATTCTGACAGTCTGGCCTATTCATGTCAAGTCATCAGGTGAAGTTATCGGGATTTAAAATATGTTGTGGAATATTCTGCAGTGTTTATTACAAAGGAGTTTGAATTTAAATGTCTCTTTGAAGATCGTGAACATAACATTAACACCATTATGAATCTAATAAATGAGATATTTTTTGTAGTAAAAATTCTTACAGACTGGTCTATTCTGTCAAGTCTTCAGGTCAAGTTATCAGGATTTAAAATATATTGTGGAATATTTTTGCAGTGTTTATCATAAGGGACTTTTATTTAAATGTTTATTTGAAGATCATTAACATAACACATTAAAGGCCTTAATAATATAATAAATCTTTTTTGTAGTAAAGTGCCTTCATTTTTGTGGGTATCCTTGCTGGCTTTTGTAGCTGGTGTATTCAGGGAAATTTCTCATACCCTTTCGTTTGGAGTGTGGTCCTGAAAAATCTTCACTTGAAGGGCTATATTGCACTTCGCCTTACTCCTACAAACCAAGAAAAGAGAATCAGGACACTTCACCTCTTTACGTGTATGTGCAAATCAAGGTATAGAATTAACTGGAAGGGGTAGAATTAGGATTGGGTACACAGTAAAATAAGTAATGTCACTTTAACACTTCAAGTGTTGTTTTAACACTACTAAAGATCATACAGTATATGGTCCCAATCTATCAAGTGTTAAAAGTACACCATTTGTAGTGTTTTCAATTTGCAGTGTAATACTGACAAATTAAAGTGCTGAATAAATACATTGACAGTATAGAATGCTGCACTACTGTAGTTATCAAAGTTTTACACTTAGTAGCATTTAACACCCACTAGTGTTGTTATTACGCTACAAGTGTCATCAAGAAAGTACTCCTATGAGTATAACATTAATTTTTACACTGTTCTGTGGTGTAAGTCTAACATATCGCGATCTTTTGCAGTTGTAGTTTTAAAGGAAATCCACATCATATTGCACCTACACATCATATTGCCCCTGTAGCAATCCACACTGTCAACGTGCTGTTGTTAACAACACTGTAGCAGCATTTGGTAACACTTTATTTTGATGGTCCATTTGAGTATTAGTAAACTGTCTACTAAATGTCTGTTGATACTGACATTCAACAGACATTTAACTGACTATAAGAAACTTTGCAAGTACATGTCAACTTACACTAACCCTAACCCCAAACCTAACAGTCTACTTATAATCTAATGAGAATCAGTTGCAATGTAACTTAAATTTAACAGACCATCAAAATAAAATGTGACCCAACATTTTTGTAGTTGTTGACATGTAACACTGCATTTTTTACACTGTTGGTTTTACTGTGTATATATCAGGTAAATATTATAAATGCTTATATGACTTATATGATCTGTTAATGTTAGTATTTAGGCTGTGATTTTGAGATCGACTCAGATGCCGTTGAGGATCCGTGCGGAGTTTGCCTTGGAAATGGATCTACATGTGAGACTGTCAGGAAGACCTTTGAGGACAGTGAAGGACTCGGTTTGTGAAATGAGTTTCAGTTTATATTGGACTAAATTTAACTTCCACCTTGTAAATATAACATTATGCATTTGTTTTCTTTTTGACTCATTTGTTTGAATAAGCAGTTTTTTTTTTTTTGCTTTGCTTTTTCTCCCAGGCTATGTCGACATAGGTTTAATTCCGGAAGGAGCGCGGGACATCCGTATTGAGGAAGTTGCAGAGGCTGGGAACTACTTGGCTTTACGCAGTAATGACCCTGAAAAATATTTCCTGAACGGTGGCTGGACGATTCAGTGGAATGGCGAGTATAAGGCTGCAGGGACAATATTCACTTATGAAAGGACCGGGCAGCTGGAAAACCTATCTTCCCCCGGACCGACCATGGAGCCAGTGTGGATTCAGGTACTATAACTCCCTATGCTGGAGTCTCACGCACTGCGTATGAGCAGAATAGCTTGTGATGTTTGCAGAATCTTTTTCAGAAGCACCTGCTAAAGTACTCTGCAAAACTAGGTCACAGTTTGGTGAATAGAGGCCCAAGATGTGGTTTGCAAATTAGACAAAGCCCTCACAAATTTTACTTTTATTGAATACAAAGGTATACAAACTATGAGAAAGATTACTGACCATTAAGAGCTTCAAAAATGTTATAGATAGATATTCTTTAGGAATAATTAAAGCAGCAAATTTCTCAGCAACACTTTACTTGAAGTGAATGTTGTTCATAACGCTGTCATCATACCTTCAAATTAACGACATGAGACTTGAATATGAATGAGATTCATGCATGCTTATGACAACTGTCATTAGGAGTCATTCGTCGCATGTCCTTTTAAATGCAAAGTGACATTGTTTGAGGTGTATTTGTTATGACAAGACAAACAAATACGTACATCATAAGCTGTCTTTGTCATGACAACTTGACGTTACCAAGACAACATAAATTCTCACACATCTGTCATGATTTTCATGAAACCTTAATAATTGTGTCACAAATATTTTTTATTTTGTCAATAAGTTTTCTCACTAAAAGTGTCATTACTCTTTCAAATCATTTTATAACAGTGTTATTAATATTTAATGACATTTTAATGTCAAGTTCAATTTGTAAATGTAGTTGAGGTCAAAAAAAGATTAATGACAGTGTTTTAAAGATGACACAATTATAATGGCTTCATGGCAGTCATGTTTATAACAGATTTATGACAAGCTGTCATACTAGTAATGTCAAGACAAAGACAGGTTGTCAAGCAAACATGGCTTAAGCTGGCTATGGTTATTAGCTATAAATTAGCTCTCTGGCACACATTGCTTTTATAACAATTGCAGGCAGACTCTAAGCTGTCCTGGGTTAAAGAGGACATGAACTTTATAGAATACAGACTTTGGACCAGATGACCCTTCATGAAATCAAACATGTTGTTGAGAGAAACTTCAACAAAAGTCATGAAAATGACTTTATTATTTGTGGAATATGTCACTGGACAGTAGAATGGGAGATCAGTTTCTGCTTTTTATTAACTTGATTCTGGACCACGGTACCACTTGACAGACACTTTTCACTTTATATTTAATGACAGTGACACGGTGGTGCAGAGAGTAGCACGAAGAAGGTTCAAGCCTCGGCTGGGTCAGTTGGCATTTCTGTGTGGACTTTGCATGTTCTCCCCGTGTTGGTGTGGGTCTCCTTTGGGTGCTTCGGTTCCCCCCACAAGTCCAAAGACATGTGGTATAGGTAAATTGGGTTAGCTAAATTGTCTTAGTGTATGTGTGTGAATAAGTGTGATTGGGTGTTTCCCAGTGATGGGATTCCGCTGCGTGACCCCAGATTAATAAAGGGACTAAGCCTTAAAGAAAACGAATGAATGATATTTGATGACATTTTTTTAACAAGTTCAATGTAACTGTAGTTGAATTTGAAAAATAATAATGAAACTGTTATACAATTCATGACAGTTATAATGGCTTCATGACAGTCATGTTTATGACAGATTTATGACAACTTATATTGTTTTGGTAATGTCATGACAAAGACAGATTGTCATGTATTTGTTTTTCAAGTTGTCATAACAAAGACATCTCAAACAATGTCAGCTTTGCATTTAAAATGGCGTAACTTAGTGAATGGCACTTAATGACAGTAGTCATCAGCATTCATAAAATCTCATTCATGTTCATGACGAGTATCATGCCATCATTATAACGGATTCAAGATAATCTTATGAACACCCCATTAAGTAAAGTCACAAGTCACCAAATTATCTTATCACAGAGCATTATCTGCTCATGTAAAACTCAATCATTCATTCATTTTTTTTTTCAGCTTAGTCCCTTTATTAATCTGAGGTCGCCACATCAGAATGAACCGCCAACTTATCCAGCTGAGAAACACCCATACACCCTCATTCACACATACACTATGGACAATTTAGCTTACCCAATTCACCTATAGCACGTCTTCGGACTTGTGGGGAAAACCGGAGCACCCGGAGGAAACCCACACAAACATGGGGAGAACATGCACATAGACTCCACACAGAAATGCCAACTGACCCAGCCGAGGCTTGAATCAGCAACCTTCTTGCTGTGAGTCGACAGCGCTACCCACTGCACCATCCATATAAAACTAATTTAAAATAAATATATTCTGCTTATCCTGTTTTGTTTTTCATTTATTTATTGAAATAATAAATATTTGAATTGAGAAATGGAACCGTTTTATCATACAAGGGAAATAAAATCAAAGGCTTAACCCTTTGGATTTGACTACAATTGTACTCAGCAGGCAGTAACAATATATAAAAAAGACTTCCTCCCATTCCTTGTTTAAAAAGAACACACGTGTTTAAATATTTAACTAATTTAATAATTGAATTAATATTAAACTTAGTCATTGATTAATTATAGTAACACTGGTAATGATGCTATTCTTCTTTTAGAACTACGGTATTGAAGTGAGAACACCGTTTATTAGGGATTTAGGCTCATTTGTATGTGTAGCTGAGAGGGACCATCCAGATAAAGCACTTCCTCCCACGGAGCAATTGGAGGCTTTTGGCTCACAGCCTTTGTGCGGAGGGGGGAAAGAGGGACGTCTGCAGCACCAGGAGGCAGACAAATGTAATCTGCTTCCACAGTCCTCTTATCACTGCATTTTATTAAGTCCCATGTGGATGAGAGCAGCTTACAACTCAGATTTTTGCTGTTAATGTCCTGATATGCAATATTCTGTCTTGTGTATTAGGGAAGAAATCTTGTAGCACTTCCGATTTTACATTGAATTTTAAAAAGACATCTTTTACAGCTTTCTCTGGTCCCAATATTAAAATGTGTAACATAAGACTGGTTATCAGTAAACAATGTTTTTACATGAATGTGTGATCAGTAAAAATATGTAGTAAAAATTCTGCCTTTTTCAATTACTACGGTTTTTAATACATAACTTAGACCATTTTAACATGTACTGTATATACATTACTTTCTACATTAAAACTCTTTTATCATATAATGTAGAACATCAAAAGTTATCGAGTTCATAGTTCACCCCAAAATGGACATTTACTCACTATGTGCTCACCCTCAAGTGGTTCCAAACATTTATGAGTTTCTTTCTTCTGTTGAACACAAAAGAAGATATTTTGAGGAAAGCTGAAAACCTGTAACCGTTGACTTACAGTTTATAATAGGTAAAAGAAACACTATGGAAGTCAATGGTTACAGGTTTCCAGTTTTCTTCAAAAATATCTTCTTTCCTTTTCAGCAGAAGAAAGTCATAGATTTGACACAAGTAAAAGTTTCATCATATAAAAAGACCAAAACTGCAACACTTGGTGACTGAATTTGCATGATTAAATGTTGCTTTGTGTAAAATAAAATGATTAACAGCACATTAGGGATTATAAAGGAGTTGTTAAAGTTTCTGTAAAATTAAATAGAACTTTTTTAGATGTTACTATCAGTATGTCTTCAGGATATTTAGTAACCAGTGTGCTCCAAAACAGTGATAAAATTCACATTTAGAAGATATAAACATCCAAAGCTTGCAATTTGTCATCTCCGACTAAATGGATCAATCTGCCATCACCTCATACTTCAGTTTCTCATCAAATCTTCTGAGGTATGAGTACGATTTTTTTATTTATTTATTTTATTCATTCATTTATTCATTTTCTTGTCGGCTTTATTAATCCGGGGTCGCCACAGGGGAATCAACCGCCAACTTATCCAGCATATGTTTTACGCAGCGGATGCCCTTCCAGCCGCAACCCATCTCTGGGAAACATCCATACACTCACTTCCACACTCATACACTACGGACAATTTAGCCTACCCAATTCACCTATACCACATGTCTTTGGACTTGTGGGGGAAACCGGAGCACCCGGAGGAAACCCACACAACCACAGGGAGAACATGCAAACTCCACACAGAAATGCCAACTGACCCAGCTGGGGCTCGAACCAGCGACCTTCTTGCTGTGAGGCGAACGTGCTACTCACTACGCCACCGTGGCGCCCTTTATTTTATTTCTTTTTATTTATTTATTTATTTCTTTTAGTTTTTTAGGTGTAAATTGGAAAAACATCTGTGTTTTTTAAACAAATGAAGACAGCAGAAGTCAATGATTCACTTGAATTATTTAGCCTGACATGTTTACTGGCCCAAAATACTCTAAATGATTCTCAAAATGAAATATATTGTGTTTAAAGGGGAAAAAGGTTTTGTTTTTTTAGCCAGACATTTAAAAAGAATATATTTTAAGAATATATAAGGTTATCATACTGTCAGGATCTTATACCGGCCCATGCCTAGTCTCAGCTTGCATATGCAAGTCTGCAGTCAGATACTATTAGAGACTTATACAACCCCCACTGCTGGGAAACACCTACACACTCTCTCATTCAAACACTCTCACTTTAACCAATGTCTTTTGCCTAGTTTGCTTATACTGAATATCTTTGGTTTGTGAGGGAAACGAGCACCCAGAGGAAACTCAAGCGAACATGGCCATAACTGGCTATGGCTATTAGCTATAAATTAGCTCTCTGGAACATATTGCTTTTATAATAATTGCAGGCAGACTTTAAGCTGTCTTGGATTAAAGAGGACATGAACTTTATAGAAAACAGACTTTGGACCAGATGACACTACATGAACTAAAACATGTTGCTGAGAGAAACTTCAACAAAAGTCATGGAAAAAAAACTTCATTATTTGTGGGATATGTCACTGGACAGTCTAATATGATATTAAATTCTGTGTTTTATTAACCTGATTCTGGGTCAAACCAGAAACAAGACTCCAATAGTCTTGCTGTGAGGTCACCATGCAAATTGTGTTTATTTGGAAAAACTGCATTTTTAATGTATAAAACTAATAGACAATTAATAATTATTAATACAAAAACGTATCAGTATGTTATATTTATTATTGGATCAGTTTGTTAGAGAATCGTGACACATTATTATCTGCCCTATTACCCTAGATACTGATCTAGGGCAATAGATTATTTGCGGTTTGTGTCTTGTTCGTGTGTTCTTGTGTCAAGATTTCTCTTTAATCTGCTCTCAATGTTCTCCAGCTGCTATTTCAAGAGACAAATCCAGGCGTGAGGTACGAGTACACCATAAGCAGAGACACTCTTGTTGACTCCAGCAATGGCACTGCTGTCTCTTATTTCCAGTGGATTTATGGAGCTTGGACCGAATGCAGCGCCACATGTGGAACTGGTAAGGAGTTGCCTTAATGTGGGCTTTCCCTTGCAAATCTTACACCCCTGCAGAAATCCTGACTGATCTGCACTGTGAATGTGTTTATTTTGTAACAGAGCCATTACCTAGTTTTATATCATTCTAAATCTTTAAAAAAAAATGACAGGAAATAGCTGAATTTGTTCAAACAAATGCTTGGTTTTGGCTTTAAATTAGCTCTCTGGCACAAATTGCTTGCACAAAAATTGCAGGCAGACTCTCAACTGTCCTGAATTAAAGAGGACATGAACTTTATAGAAAACAGACTACACTCAAACATGTGGTTGCTTCACAAAAAGACTTGAACAAATACTTTAACATTTGTGGAATATATAACTGGACAGTCTAATTGTAACGCGGGGAGTCACACTGACAACTGAGGTGCTGGATCCAAATGCAGGTTTATTAGCGAGGTCAGGTAAGCAATGGTCAACAGGTGCAAACAGATGTATACAGGCAGTCCAGAATCGTAGTCAATGGGCAGGCAGATGGTCAAAGGCAGGCAGCAGACAGGAATATACAGACAAACGAGGCAAGTAGGGATGGCTGACGTGAAACTATTGTTTCGACACAGTGTCGAGATCCCGAAGCGCAAGTGTATTGAAACACTGCACCGAAGCATGATCCGAAACACGCAGGTCAAGTGACTAAAGTGTTTCGAAACACCTGGTCACGTGACTAAAATGATTCAAAGTGTTAATCCTTTCAGAAGCGCTTCAAGACCTGGCGAATCGGCATTTGATTGACAACAGGGTAGGCAATAAATTCTGTTTCATATAGCCTAGTGGACCGTGCGTGTGCACCTTGTTCTGTGTTGCAGCTAGCTTTTGGGTTCGAATCCCAACTAGTACAAATACTCCAAAATCATGATTTTATGTATTTTAATAATGTTACTGTTTTATGGTGTTGTCTAGACAAGATACACCATTAATATAGTATCATTTTTGCAACACTGTATAACAATATTTAATATTTTTACAGTACTGTGATGGTTGGGTTTAGGGTTTGGGTAGACATTAATAAAATACAATAAATGGGAAATTTAATGAATAATATTTGTTAGCTTCCGGCCACAACCGTATCTGATCTAGCAACAGCCCTGTTTTATGACCAAAATAAGACACTTATTCACAAAGTGTTCATTCGGATGTAAGAAGAGAGCATGACCCAACATACATAGCTGTATTAGTTTGGATTAAGACTCAGCAATGACTTCGTGTTTGTGTGGTGATTTTATAGTCCAGGTAATCAGTTCATGGAGCAGCGTCAGCTGTGGGAGAGTAATCGAATGGTGACTTGGAGAAAGTGTTTGTGTGTTGCATGGCTGGATTTGTAGTCCATTTACAAGCAGATTTGTAGTTCTGTGTGATTTGTGTGTTTACCAGCAATCTCTGGCTGTTAGATCACTAGTGATCGTGACACTAATACAGGAGTGTCCAAACTCGGTTCTGGGGGGCCGATGTCCTGCATAGTTTAACTCCAACTTCCTTCAACACACCTCCGTGGAAATTTCTAGTACACCTAAAAAGAGCTTGATTAGCTGGTTCAGGTGTGTTTATTTGGGGTTGGAACTTAAAATATGAAGGAAACTGGCCCTCCAGGACTGAGTTTGTGTTTTAATAACTTGATTCTAGGTAAGGCGCCATGGTGGTGTAGTGAGTAGCACGTTCGCCTCACAGCAAGAAGGTCGCTGGTTCGAGCCTCAGTGTGGTCAGTTGGCATTTGGAGTTTGGAGTGTGGAGTTTGGATGTTCTCCCTGTGGTCACATGGGTTTCTTCTGGGTGCTCTGGTTTCCCCCACAAGTCCAAAGACATGTGGTATAGGTGAATTGGATATGCTAAGTTGTCTGTAGTGAATGAGTGTGAATGGATGTTTCCCAGAGATGGGTTGCAGCAGGAAGGGCGTCCGTTGCATAAAACAAATGCTGGATAAGTTGCCGGTTCATTCTGCTGTGGCAACCCCAGATTAATAAAGGGACTAAGCTGAAAAGAAAATGAATGAATGATTCTAGATAATAAAAAAAAGTCAGGATCAGGAGTAGTCCTTCAGCACTCCCAGAGCTTGCACAGTCAACTTTTTGAGTTTGCCCTTTCATTTAGTAGCAGATTCAATTTCAATCATGTATTTATGCTTCTTCCCTCGTTTTTAGATCTGCAAATACATTGTAAAATCTCCCTTCAAAAAAAAAATGCTACCAGCCCCAATTGTGAAGTCTATTGTGAAGAATTGCAAATACTTAAGGTGCTGAAGAGTGCAGTGATTTAATGTTAAGTTGATATCTAAATAGTAGGTGTGTGGCTTAAGTAAGAAAACATACCCCAGAAACAGTTTTATGCGCTCATTTATAATCATACTGTAGGAATTACATCTAGAATCAGAAGCTCGAATTTAAACATATTTGCAAAGGTCATGTATATTTATGAGCTCTGATGGTCTGCAGCTCGTGTCATTGCCTGACACTCACACACACACAAACAAAGACACATGTAATCGGCTATACACACATGCAAATTAATCATACTGCAGTTCATAAATTGTATATTTTAACAAATTGATCAGATTGCTTCTTAAATGACAATATTTTCAATTGAAGTGGTAGAGAAGTGGTTTATTTTAGATAGGTGTGGTTTATTTTAGATATGTTGTTCACACTTATCTAAAAAAGGTAATTTTTTCCTCATTAATGTGCACACAGCACCCCCTATTGACAGATAAACACAGAACTATTGACATCTGTGTAGATTTATTAAAAAACTAAAATATCTCATGGTCCTAAGTGTTCAGACCATTTGCTCAGTATATAGGAGAAGCAGCCTTTTGATCGAATACAGCCGTATTCTTTCTTGCAACAGGTTTTTTACACCTGTATATGGGAATCCTCTGCCATTCCTCCTTGCAGATCCTCTCCAGTTCCGTCAGGTTGGATGGTAAACATTAATGGACACCCATGTTTTAGGTTTCCCCAGAGATGCTCAATTGGGTTTAGGTCAAGGCTCTGTCTGGGGCTATTCAAAAACAGTTGTTGTGAAGCCACTCTGTCGTTATTTTAGTTGTGTGCTTAGGGCCCATGTCTTGATGGAAGGTAAACCTTTGGCCCAGTCTGAGGTCCTGAGCACTCTGGAAAATGTTTTCGTCCTGGATATTTACATTTTACATTCAGCCACATTCATCTTTCCCTCGATTGCAACCAGTTGTCCTGTCCCTACAGCTGAAAAACACCCCCACAGCATGATGCTGCCACAGACATGCATCACTGTTGGGAATGTATTGGACAGGTAATGAGCAGTGTCTGGTTTTCTCCATACATACCGTTTAGAATTAAGGCCAAAAAGTTTTATCTTGGTCTCATGAGACCAAAGGATCTTATTTCTCACCATCCCAGAGTCCTTCAGGTGTTTTTTGGCAAACTCAATGTGGGCTTTCATGTGTCTTGAGGCTTCTATTGGGCCACTCTGTCATAAAGCCCCGACTGGTGGAGACCTGCAGTGATGGTTGACTTACTAGAACTTTCTCCCATCTCCTGACTGCATCACTGGAGCTCAGCCACAGTGATCTTTGTTTTTTCATCACCTCTCTCACTGATGCTCTTATACCCTGATCATTTTGGCTGGATGGCCAGCTCCAGGAAGGGTTCTGATCATCTCAAATGCTTCCATTTAAGGATTATGAGGCCACTATGCTCTTTTCTTGTTTAATAATCTGCAAAAATGTCCACAGTTCTGTGTTTTTCTGTGAACATGGGGTGCTGTGTGTACTTTAATGAGGGAAAAAATGAACTTAAATGTTTTTAGCAAATGGCTGCAATTTAATAAATAGTGAAAAAATTAAGGGGATCTGAATACTTATCATACATACTGTACATTCAGCAGTCTACATGTTTTTGTTACCTCGTTACAAACATATTAATTGACAATATACACATTAAACTAACAAAAGATACATATAAACAGACCTTTCCCAAATGTGCATTCTGACAACAAGCTGTGACGACATGCATTCATGGTTGCATTCACAGAGAGCTGTATAATGCTGGTATTGTTCTCATTGTGTTCAACTATGCGTCGATATATACATATTCTATGGCACTTTTAATAGTAGCTTTAAATGATTAAATATTTAACTTAATTGCAGAGAACAATCAGTTGGATTGTTACTGTTTCTGTTACTTTGTTCAGAAGAAATTCGTTTAACTCTAACTGGAGTAGGGTCAGTGTTCAGTATGGCTTAATAAAGGCTTCATTTTTCACACATGATTTGGCCACCAGTTAACCTGAACCACACTGAAAGTTTTGTGATGTGCTGGAGCAGACATTGGATGCCTCAGGGTCAGATGCTCCCATTATCCAGAATTGCTTCCATTATCAGTCCAATTGCTTTGCTTAAGGCTGTTGAAACAATGCTTGACAAGTGCACTCTGTTATCAGAGCTATAGACGATTGTAAAGATGGTCACTGCCTCACCCCGAGATCAACCACTTTGTTAAGACAAAAGCATTAATTGGGGTTAAGGTGAAATGTTCAATTGAAATGTGTGAAAATTATTTTGTGCATGATGAATCTTGGTATTATCCTCCTGGAATATGATCACGGGATCTTCTGGCATGGTTGTTTGGAAATAAAAAGATCCAGTAAAGACTGATTTACACTTCTATATTTATACTTATACCCCCTGTAATACTTCTGTAATGCTAAAAGGCAGTGGGGTCTCTTTGTTCCACTGTGTCACAGATACAATCACAGATACTCCAGGATATTAAATGTTCTGGAGCATAATACTCTTTTTAGCAGTTGTAACAAAATATTTGAAGTAAAATAATGTTAAACTTTTATATGTATGCTCAGGCCCTAAATAACATGCCAAATGCAAGTAAAACAAAGCACTGGTACAGTAAGTGTTTATAGAAGTACTAGTTGCCAGTTGGGTAAACAGTTTTAGGAATTACAGTGCAATGCAGTGAGAACTACAGTCAGATATTCACTTGTTCAGTTTCGGTATCTGGCTGCATCAACATGTACATACTCTGCTGACCAATCAAGTTCAATTTGCCCTTCCCAATCTTATTATAGTTTTGCAATTTTTAATGAATGGTTATTTTGATTCTTTCTTTCTTTTAATTTGCTGTAAATTTCAGTTGAGCTTAAGTTCATTTCTTTTTGTTAGTTTTGGTAGTTTACTTTGTATTAAGTGAACACATTTTATTTTTATATAATTAGTTTAAGTTTTAATTTTAGTAATTCTAGTTTATATTCATGCCCTTGACTGAGGTTTTGTTGTTTCACTGTAAAAACACCATATACTGGTGTTTCTCTAAACAGTCACAGACTCTCAGGTCAGAATGATTGCTTATTAATTTTGAAAAACATTATAATTTTTGCTAATTACAATTTTCATTTAGTTAGTTTTTCAGTGACTGTTGTTAGTTGTAATTGTGGTTTTACCAGCCTGATCTCATGAGAAAAGTAACTATTTTACATGTTGTCAGTGGCTAATTAGTATACAGTAAGTTTGTATGAATTCAGCTGTATAAAAATGTCCAATTTTAAAAAGGAGGTGTGGCACCCAACCCACCCCTAAACCCAACCGTCATTGGGGGATGAGCAAATCGTACTAAACTGTACAAGTATGAGAACTGTATAAGATCATACAAATTTATATGAATTAACCTCCAAATCTAAAAGTTACCAATTGCTGTGAGATTACTGTGTTGGTTTTACACTTATTCTGATATTTTTATTTTATTTAAGTCAATAAAAATGCATTTTGACAAATAGTTTTAGTCATAGTGTTAGCTTTTGTTTACTAAAATAGCCCCCATTGTGCAAATGAACATCTATTAAAACAAAAGTGTTTATTTGAATTATTTGAAAGGACAGTAATATCCTGCATGGACAGATCTCAATAGCAAAAATACATTGACTACATGTGGTTTTCATTCTGTAGGATTGTTCCATGGAGTGTGGTGTGTGTCTATCCAGGGCTTGCATCATTGGATGATATGATAATATGCCTTCAGCATAGTAATGATAATACATGTTAGAGCAATAAAATAAAATAAAATAAAATAAAATAAAATAAAATAAAATAAATATAAAGGGCCTCACGGTGGCGCAGTGTGTAGCACAATCGCCTCACAGCAAGAAGGTTGCTGGTTTGAGTCTTGGCTTGGTCAGTTGGCATTTCTGTGTAGAGTTTGCATGTTCTCCTCGTGTTGGTGAATTGGGTAAGATAAATTGGCCCTAGTGTGTGTGTGAATGAGTGTGTATGGATGTTTCCCAGTGACAGGTTGCAGCTGGAAGGGCATCCGCTGCGTAAAACACATGCTAGATAAGTTGGTGGTTCATTCCGCTGTGGCGACCCCAGATTATTAAAGGGACTAAGCATAAATTAAATTAAATTAAATTAAATTAAATTAAATTAAATTAAATTAAATTAAATTAAATTAAATTAAATTAAATTAAATTAAATTAAATTAAATTAAATTAAATTATACACGGTCTACAAAAAAATATAATAAAATAACTAAAAGCACTTTGTTCGAATAAAAAACACAGGAAAAAAAATCCCCATGTTTATTTATAATAATAATAATAATAATAATAATAATAATAATAATAATAATAAT
>CAIGQQ010040405.1:1305601-1329793 GCA_903798035.1 Danio albolineatus | reverse complement strand
TTCTTCTTCTTCTTCTTCTTCTTCTTCTTCTTCTTCTTCTTCTTCTTATTCACATATATACATATATTTAATTATTACTTATTTAAAACAAATCTAAAAATAATAATAATATTGTGCCCATATCTTCCTCAAGAGCTCCAGCTTCAATAGAGCAGAAGAGTTTGAGTGAGTGTGATTAATTTTAGATGCAATTACCCGCCGCTCATCTTTAATTTGACTGAAGGGCTCGCATAAATGACATCATTTAATTGGTCTGGCAGAGTAGGTAAATCAATTATTCTATATCATAAGGATTACAGCTTTGTTTTTAAGCTGTACATCAAATAATGTTGAAATTATGCATATAAAAAATGCTGCATTATAAGGTGAGGTGAATCAAACGTATAGTAGTATAAATCATGTTCTAAATAAAGATTTGTTAACTGACCAATGGAGAGTTTACATTGCATGATTTTAGCCCTGATTTTTAGCTCACCAACAGGTTTTGTGAAATTGCTCTCAAATGCCCGAAATTGTAAGCAAATCATTGCTGCTTCATGAACGACCTATAAAGTGTGAATAGTCAAAGACATGATCAGAGAGGATCGCAGACGCCTCTGAAATATTTGGCATGCTAAATATCTGGCCTTGTCACAGATTCAAAGCCATGCTGTGTGAAAGTGCTCTGTCTGAGGAACTCACTTGACTTTGGGATTAGTCGGTCAGCTCTTTTCAGGCTACAACTTGCATCCAGGCATCCAAAATGCAGTGGCCCGTCCTCAGACTGGGTCTAAAAAGAGAGAGCATATTACTCCAGTCCTACAGATTTTGGTTGTGCGATTATAGTCTGAGGAGTAATCACTGTTTCACGGTTATCACGATTGTTATGCATTCATTCATTCGTTTCGAAACATTACAAGTTTTTTAAAAAATCACACAAATATTTAAAGTGTTGTTTATTGTGGCCCAGTAACCAAATAATAAAGCATAAAAAAATAATAAAAACCAACAATAGTCCAGGGCCCCGGCTGGGCCAGTTGGCATTTCTGTGTGGAGTTTGCATGTTCTCCCCGTGGTTGCGTGGGTTTCCTCCGGGTGCTCCGGTTTCCCCCACAGTCCAAAGACATGCGGTACAGGTGAATTGGGTACGCTAAATTGTCCGTAGTGTATGTGTGTGAATGAGAATGTATGGATGTGTTTCCCAGAGATGGGTTGTGGCTGGAAGGGCATCCGCTGCGTAAAACAAATGCTGGATAAGTTGGCGGTTCATTCCGCTGTGGCGACCCCGGATTAATAAAGGGACTAAGCAGAAAGGAAAATGAATGAATGAATGAACAATAGTCCATTTATGGGTGGCACGGTGGCTCAGTGATTAGAACTGTTGCCTCACAGCAAGAAGATTGCTGGTTCGAGTCTCGGCTGGGTCAGTTGGCATTTCTGTGTGGAGTTTGCATGTTCTCCCCATGTTCGTGTGGGTTTCCTCCGGGTGCTCCGGTTTCCCCCACAGTCCAAAAGCATGCGCTATAGGTGAGTTGAATACACTAAATTGTCCGTAGTGTATGTGTGTGAATGCAAGAGTGTATTGGTGTTTTCCAGTGCTGGGTTGCAACCGGAAGGGCATCTGCTGCATAAAAACATGCTGGATAAGTTTGCAATTCATTCTGCTGTGGCAAGCCCTGACGAGTAAAGGAACTAAGCCGAAAAGAAAATGAATGAATGAATGAATGAATTTTTATATTAACTATAAACTGCTATTGTTTTTTATTTCATGTGGGATGATATTTTTTTTACATTTACACCCCTAATAAACAAGCTGTACAGATTTCTATGAGACCAAGTAAAACATCCGTCTATATTCTAATAATGGAATGCTGCAACTTCTGTGCACCGACTATCTCTGTGTGTATGTTCAGATGGTCACAGCTATCAGTGCAGTCTGACACCTTTACTTCGAGGCCCATCTGTTCAAGGATTTATCTAATAAGATTTCTCAGAAACCTGTGAAGCCTCTGGTCTGTGGGTCTCTTCATCTCTCTGTTGAAGTCTCTGATTCTCAAAGCTGACAAATAAAAAAAGGTCTGCATCAGCCTGAGGTTGTGAGTGGAACTGAGGAGAGCACACGTGATCAGTTATTCGTCCCCTTTCTGCAGTCAATTTAGCTCCTGAGGGAGAGCAGAGGAGAGTAAAGATATACTCAGAAATCAGATTTACCACAATCTCAGTTTTACAATTACAAGACAGCTGAGTTTGAGATATTGATTAATAATATTTCACACTTAGCTGATGGTTGATTATAAAGCTTGTTTGGCATGCTGTCCCAGGAGAGAGCCCTGAGCTCATGAGCCATCCCGTATGCAAGGCGAGAGGAGAGTTTGAGCTCAGGTAGATCTCGAAAACTCCCCTGCAGGTAGCTTATGAACGGATAGTGATTGCTATGAAAAGATAACTACTTACTAGGAGCATGTCTATGGTGCCGATTTGGATTAGTCAATTAACTTAAGTTGCATGTTTTTGGACGGTGGGAGAAAACCGGGGAACCCGGGTGAAACCCACATGAGCACGAGAAAAACATGTAAACTCAACGTCAACGTAAGCGCCAGCTGGCTTGGTAAGGACTAGAACCAGTGACGTTCTTGCTGTGAGACAACAGTGCTAACCACTGGGCCACCATGCCACCCATCTAGGGAAGGAGGAGGAGTTGGGGTGGAAGAGGGGGATTTTTCAAAACATAGATGGCTGTGATATGGAGCTTAGGGTATTTATAGTGGCTTAGGAATCGTCTGATTGGTGAATCATAAATTTACTAATGCAGGACCAGCTGCAAGCAATCATCTGCACGTGATCCTCTCAAAATTAGTCTAAAAATAAACTTCACTTAACGTTGTTGTCTCTTCAGTTGTCTTCCAAAGCCTAATAAATTGTGCTGTCAAAAGATTTTGTTCAAGCCACAAATGATCAGTTTTATGCTAATGTCAATCAATGCTAATGGTCAAATCAAATTCAATGATCTCTGCTAAGCTAAGCTAAAAGTGCTTCCACCAGATCTGAATAGATTAAAAAAAATATTAATTAACTAAAATAAAAAACTCTAGGGTAGACGTATCATGAGCCTATTCCCAAAATAAGCGGAGTATGTATTTATTTTAATAACAATCCACTCCATATTTTTCAGACAAAGATGCAGAAAGGATAGAGATTAAAATAACACTAACAAAAAATATTGATAAACTCTTTCAGTATTTATTCACACTTTGTTCTTTATATTTTTGCTCCAGTCGAAAGTTTGAGTTATTGTGTTTTTAATGGTGAAGTCTCTAGTGCTCTCCAGTCCAAGGTAGCATTTTGAACTACAGTAAAACCTTGATGTTCGATTTTTATTAGTCAAATGAACATATTATTTATATTATCCTTCAGAAATCATTCTAACATGCTCATTTGGAGCTCAAAAACATTTCTTATTATTATCAATGTTGAAATTGTTTTTTATGTTTTGGTTTTTGGAAAAGGTGTGTATGGGGAGGGCATTCGTATTCTTCAGTGTAGCTTGCATTTAGTAAACTGATTAACAGTGAACATATTTTTAATGTTACAAACAAATTATATTTTAAATTGGTGGATTTAAATATTATTTTAAATATATTCATTTGATCATAATGACAGTCATTATTAATTACTGACCGCAAATACTAACTGAACACCCACTAGCATATTAGCAGTATTTCTAAAGGATCATGTGACAATGAAAGCTGGAATAATTTCAGAAACTTTAGCATTGCCACTATGGAAATAAATAACATTTTAAATATATATTAAAATAATAAGAATAAAATATCTATATGTAGTATTAGCAGTATTAATTCATTTTCCTTCAGCTCTGTCCCTTATTTGTCATGGGTCGAAGATGCACAGTTGAATGAACTGCCAATTATTCCAGCATATGTTTTATGCACTGAACAGCCTTCTAGCCGCAACCCAGTACTAGGAAACATTCATACACTCTCATATTCACACACGCTCATACACTACGGCCAATATACTTGTCCTAGTGAAATCCATCATGTGAGATTATAGCAAAAATGTTCCACCTGTATTATATGATGCTATTTCACTATACAGTATTACTGTCATACTGACATTTTAATTGCTTAAATCTTAGTCAACATAAGCTTAATATTAAAAACTAGCTATTACTTTTTTCCAAATATTTACTAGTCCTCCTAGCACTGGCGTGGTGGCTCAGTGATCAGCAGTGTCACAGCAAGAAGCAAGAAGGCCACTGGTTCGAGTCCTGGCTGGACCAGTAGGCATTTCTGTGTGGAGTTTGCATGTTCTCCCCATGTTTGTGTGGGTCTCTTCCGGGTGCTCCGGTTTCCTCAACAGTCCGAAGACATGCGCTATAGGTGAAAAGGGTAAACAAAATTGGCCTTAGTGTATGAGTGTGTGTGTGAATGTGAGAGTGTGTGGGTGTTTCCTAGTACTGGGTTGCTGCTGGAAGGAAATCCGCTACATAAAACTTATGCTGGAATAGTTGCCGGTTCATTCTACTGTGGTGATCCATGATAAAAAAGGGATTAAGTTAAAGTAAAATGAATGAATGACTGTTTATCGCTATCGACTGAAAGGAAATTAAAAGATAATTTATTCAACGGATGATTAGTTTATTTGTCATGTACTTTGTGTTGTATCCATATTCATTTATTAATTTTGAATAAGTAATGCAAGCTGTGCTACAGTTGTCAGCTGGCTCAGTTTTAAAGCCAGGAAATCGAGTAATTGAACTCTGCGCGATCACCAGATGTTAAGTCTGTACTTGTGTGCGCTTGCAAATGGGCTTTTTTACTAAACAGCTGCTCTTCGATTTGTCTTTCTCTCAGGTATGCAGAGGCAAATTGTGCATTGTGTGGAGAAAACGTCTGGAATTGTTGAGGAGCATTACTGTGATCCATCTACGAGACCAGACGACAAGCAAACTAGCTGCAATAAGGGCTCATGTCCTGCCATGTGAGTTTTCCTTGACTTTGCACACCCATCGGCAGCAGCTCACAACATGGCTTTTAAAGGCAATCATGAGTGCAGGGAGAGCAGAGTTTATTCCTGTGCTGTGTGTGTGTGTTTGTTGTCAGATGGTGGGCTGGAGACTGGCAGAAGTGCTCATCTAGCTGTGGGGAAATGGGGCTCAGGAAGAGAACTGTGCTGTGTATTCGGAGCCTCGGGCTTGATGAGCAACGAGCGCTTCAGCCGGCTGAATGTCAGCACTTACCTAAGCCTGAGTCCATTATTCCGTGTAACACGCAAGTGTCCTGTCCTGCAGACTGGACCACTGGAAGCTGGTCAGAGGTGAGTGAATATCAGTGTGCCAAATATATCGACTTACATTTGAAGTCAGAATGATTAGCCCTCCTGAATTATTAGCCCCCCTGAATATATATTTTCCCCAGTTTCTGTTTAATGGAAAGAAGATTTTTTTTCAGCACATTTCTAAACATAGTTTTAATCACTAATGTCTAATAACTAATTTCTAATAAAGAATTTCTTTTATCTTTCCATGATGACGGCACATGACATTAACAAATTAGTAATTAATAAAACAAGCATCATCATTGAAAATAGTGTGAAAAGAATTCTTACTCTGTTAAACATAATTTGGGAAATATTCAAAAAAGAAACAATATATATTATATTACTTTTACAGAGGTTTGTGTAATACATGCCTCATTAAGAAAAAAAAAGTATATTTAATTCAGTTATTAAAATTTTTTCAGTTTTCGGTAATCTATATATTCTGATTTAGCATGTACAGTAACCTGCTATTTCCACGGACATGCAGTTCAACTCAACAAAACAAGCTATTTTTGATATAAAACTATACATTTTGCTGAAAGGTGACAAGTTTGCATCCATGCACGTACTGTATAATTGGATTATCATTAAAAACCATGCTCATTGTTTAACAATTTAAAGGCCACCTATGGTGAAAATCATCTTTATTAAGCTGTTTGAACAGAACTGTGTGTGTGTGTAGTGTGTCCACACTCATATTGGGGTAATATAAAGACAATAAGTCTCTTTTTTTAATTCCTGATGTTAAAATTAGATCTAAATCCTTCCCATTTTAAGGCCGTGACGTAGGAGTGTGGTTTCCTCACCCAGCGAATTGATTGACAGCCGCATATTAACATGTCTCCATAGTAACGCATAAAATTATATCAACAAGACAGGACGTGCACAAAGCAACTGAGATGAATATATCTGTTCAGCTCTCTGTGATCATCAATCATCATCAAATGGGCTCCAGAATGAGATTGAAAATGAGGAAACCCACATGAACACAAGGAAAACATGCAAACTCTACACAGAAAAACCAACTGACCCAGCCGAGGCTCAAACCAGTGACCCACTGCGCCACCGCGTCGTCAGTATGAGTTTTAGAAGTTTAAAACAATTTTAAAACAGTGCATGTTTGTAATGATTTACTGCGATTTACTTCAGAAAGTTTAACCTGGTGCCATAAAATTAATCTGCTGCAGCTGATGCTATTGACGTGTTTTTTATCTAATGTAAACACACTAATCATTTGAAAAAAGATCATTTAAAGGCTGCGTGGCTTTTCATTTGCATGTTGTTATTTTGTACTATTAAAAACTACTATTTTTATCTTTTTTTTTTTTATTTCTAATAGTTTAATAGAATTTATTTGACTTTTGGAAATCATCAAGCGACCCCTCAGGGGTTCCCGACCCCCACTCTGAGTTATATGACCATGATACAATACTTGTCAGAGTACTTTGACAAACTTAATTTGACATTTGTGTGACTTAATTTATTCATAATCCATCCATTTCTTTCTTTATTTAGTTTAAATGTTTTTTGACTTCAACAAGACTTTGAAAAGAAAATATTTCGATTATTGTGAAAGCAGCAAAATTTAAGCTTTGAACTGAACAGTATTTTTAGCATTGCAAACACTATACACTTTATACTTGCTCCTTGCATTGGATTTTGGGAGAAAAACTGCACAAAACTGTGTGATAAAAAACATTTTCAAAGGCTGTCTCGTTTTATTTTTAAATCACTTTGAAACCTTGACAGCTCTTATTTTTTTTCACAGTGCTCAGTGAGCTGCGCCACTGGTTTGCGGATACGTGATGTGACCTGCAGCTGGAATACTGGAGCAGACTGTGATCCGAAAGCCAAGCCAAACTCAACCATGCCATGCTATGCTCAGGACTGCCCCTTAATCACAGACATAAGTGACTGGTCAGGAAGTGGGGCTTCCAGCAAAGAGGTTTTCAATGAGATAAATGTTATACCTCACGACGGTCACTTCAGTCCGACGAAAAACCAGCCCAGGGAAAATACTGACCTCAATGACATTATAGAGGATGATTTCTTACATCATAATCACATTGAAAAGTCCCCTGAAAATTCGATCGTGAAAAATCTTCATGTCGATGATTTCTATTACGACTATAACTTCATCAAATTCCACGAGGATCTGTCATATGACCTTGATGAAGATGATGCGTTTGATAACTCAGGAATAAAACATGGAGATGTACCCAATACTACCTCATCACCAAACACCACTCCAGATCAACACAGTACGACCACTATGTACTCTGAAGGCATTACTAAGGGTACTGAAGGTCACGAGCCTCAAAAGAAAGACATTGTAGATGACAGTAATGATGCGCTGTTTGCTGAAGACTATTTGCTTCCTGTCATTACAACAACTGTACCATCCTCTTCAGATACCAGGTTATTTAATAAATGGAAGGCATCAGACACTGATATTGACTTAATGCAGGACATCGGTGCTACAAGGAACCCTCTATCAACAGCAGACGTGTCCCTTCAGGACAAAAATGAAACCATGCCAGACATCTTTTCGACTCCTGGACCAGATTTAATTTTAAGAGGGAATTCAAATAACCAATATGGTTATGATGGCGATCTAAAAGATATAACCAAAATTCCCATACCTGAAGATGAAGAGGAGTTTGGCCAAGATGTTCCTGGAGGTGAAAGTGAATGGGAAAGCTTTCAACCACCACACTCTACTCAAACTGATGAACCTCCTTTAGATCATATATTTAAATTTGAAACCTATGAAAACAGTGATGTTCATAATCCAACTACTCCACTACAATGGAATATGGCCCTACCGACAGTTTCAACTAGTCAACAATCAGAACTTCTCAGCAGCGTTTCCAGCGATGACTTTACAAAATATAAACCAACAGCTAACACTGAGACCAGTGAACCCTGGACTGCTGTAAGAGAGTCTTCTCCGACTTCCTCTATCTCAGCCAAACATTACAGTAGCATGACCTCAGAGGCTGGAACAACAGCGCTACCTCCTACCGAAATGGAAAGTGATTTTGAGCCCCCAATCTTTACTCCAGTTGAGATTCCGGACACGATCATTGCAGCAGAGACTTACAATTGGTATTCAACAGCCATTGCACTAACTAAGAACAATGGGCCTAGAACAGAGCCTTGGGGGACTACAGTCCCCTTACCTCGCTGGACAGAGATTGATAACAATGAGGTTATTATTGCCCGAATGCTGAGACCTTCTGGGCTGAATCCTGCTCTCAATACTCCTACTGAGCAGCCATCTCAGGGCACTAGCAGTGAACATTTAGTGCATTCCTCAAACCCTCTGATGCCCACTGGGCTGGTCATGGCCTCCCTTTCCCCATCAGCCTCCCCTGCACACTGGAAAAAAGGCAACTGGAGTGCTGTGAGTAGATTATTATGCATTCCTCACATTCTGTAGATATGAAACCAGCATGGGCTGAGAAATTTCAGTCGGCCATCATGATGAAACTCTTTAAATTATGCTGACTACACAACTTTATGTTCTAACACAAACTTAACTTTAACATTTAGGTAATGAGATTTGTTTTGGTATTATAGCAACAAATAAGAATATGAGGGATTACATGACACCACTGCCCATCCTTAAATCTGCTTTCGAATTGGAGTGCACACATATTCCAGGTTTCATAACCTGAAACTCAACAGTAAATATCAAGTTTGAATGCAAAAGCTTGTAAGTGCCATCCGAAATTTTATTCTAAAAAGAGCTTTTTTTCTATGCTTAGAGACTTTTTTCTTAGAACTTAAGGTTACCCATTAAGCTTTCAGCGTATGCACAAAGAGGATGCTTCAAACATCCGGTCGGCAGTTGATGCTTATAAAGAGTCAGATTTGGACAGTTTAATCTGTTTTGCTTGCTTTTAACGTCTTTGAACTAATACTTTGAACTTATTATTTCAAAAATGTGATCAAATGGGGAGGAAAAAACTGCTGCAAGGTATTTTCCTCTCGTTGTCAGAAGACATCTTGTGCCGTTTAAATGAAGCCTTGTCATCGCTAAAGTCAACATTTTCTCTTTCTTTCAATCATATAACCAACCCACATAGCAAAATATCTGTAGCCCAGCTCTGGCCCACACAATCAGCTTTTACTCGGCCCACATGCCACAGTGAATTACAGTACATGACTGGACCATGTCTGATTTCCAGGAAAAGGCCAAACATCGAACATATATGGCCCAGGTCTAGGCCAAGTTAATAACCCATAACTGGGCCTGAGCTAGACGATAGACATTAAACAGAGATGCAGTCAGTCCAACAATCTGGATGTTGAAATCCAGATCGGATGTTGAAATGTATATACAGATTTGTTATAAATATACAGGTTATAAGGTGTTGTGTACAAGTATTGCATTGTATATTATAAGGTGCTTTGTACAAATGCGTAAGGAGAAGTGTTGCATCGTATATTATTATAAGGTGCTGTGTACAAGTGCGGGTGAGAAAGTATTGCACATTTATTGCACAATAGGAGAAATATTAACTGTTCATGAGGTCGATGGCCTGAGGAAAGAAACTTTTCCTGTGTCTGGCTGTTTTTGTGCTCGGTGCTCTGTTGCGCCGGCCACACAGTAACAGTTCGAACAGGAAGTGTGCTGGGTGCGAGGCGTCCAGGGTGATTTTGCGAGCCCTTTTGCTCACTGTGGAAGAGTACAGTTCTTGAAGTGTGGGAAGGGTAGTGCCAGTTATTCATTCAGCAGTCCGGACTATTTGCTGTAGTCTACGGAGGTCAGATTTGGCTGCTGAGCTGAACCAGATGGTGATTGAAGTGCAGAGGATGGATTGAATGACAGCTGAATAGAACTGCATGAGCAGCTCCTGTGGCAGGTTGAACTTCCTCAGCTGACGAAGGAAGTACAGTCTCTGCTGGGCTTTCTTCGCGATAGAGTCTTACACATGCATTATAAAAAATTGAAACAGTGTCAGTCCAGTTTTAGTGTTGAAGTTCAGTTTAGTTCAATTCAGCATGGTTTATTATTCACTGCTGAGAGTCCAAACACTGTGTGTGCGTGTAACAACATCATATATAAGACGTAAATGTTAAGTTAGATTTACATAGGTCATCAGCGTCTAAGCACAATGTTATTTTGACAACCAGTAACAACATGAAATGACGTTGATAATTTGTTGATTTTAAGTTGTTTAACACCTTAAACCAACGTCATATTGATGTCAAATTCTGACATTTATTCGTGAGGTTTGGCAACCAAAATCCAACGTCTGATAGACGTCATATTGGTAACATCCACACAAATTGTATCATCAGTAAATGTTGATATTTTGTTGTTTTTAGGTTTTGTTGGAAAGTAACAAAAATGCAACATCTGTATGATGTTGGACATTGAGGTCGGCCTGACGTTGGGCTCTGACGTCAACCCAATTTTCATTTACAAACAAAATTCAACGTCCCACGACATTGGGGTACAATATCAATCTGATGTCATGTTGAAGTCCTGTGCCTGCTGGGTTATATTTCTTACATTATAGGAACCAAATGTCCTCACAATTCTATCAATACCAGTCATTTTTGACTTTGTGGGCACATTATTTTGGTCCGCATGAGAAAAATAGCTCATAAATCACCAAATCACTTCACTTCGTTTAGAGTAGGTGGATAGAAAATACAGTTTGTACAGTATAAATATAATTATGTCCATGGGAAGACCCAGAAAGACTTGTGTGTGTGTTTACTGTCATTAGAGGAAAGCAGGGAGCACATATTTATGTATTCATTTAAACTGGTCTTAGCTGTGCAGGGGACATTAGAGTGTTTGCTAACACTACACATTCTGCTGTTTTTGTTTCTTTCTTTCTTTTGACCCCAAAATGTTCTCATATTTATTGGATTGCATTCGGTTTGCATTCTTGCATTGCTGGTTAATCTGTTTTACAGGCCTCTTAAATATGTCATATGACATCAAAAGACTATCCAACACCAAAAAAAAAAAAATGTGAACAATTTTTGTGGTCAATACCATCATGTACTAATTTAATCAGCCCTAATATGTGAGAATGTTAAGCATTCTCAGGCACATCTTTTGCAAGGGGAACAGTACTTTATACTAAGAAACAACCTTGATTTGTAGTGCTCAACAAGTTGTGGGCTTGGAGCCATCTGGAGGACAGTGTCCTGCAGCACTGGAGATGAATCAGACTGTGGTTTAGCTACAAGGCCAGTGCCAGCACGCCGCTGCTACCTTCGACCTTGCTCTGCATGGAATATTGGAGAATGGAGTAAAGTAAGTTTGCATGCATGCAGCTAAACATAATGAATTCCATACATTTTCAACAAATAATGTAACAATGAAAGTTGCTACACCTTATCTTTTGTTTGACAGTGTTCAAAGAATTGTGGCGTAGGAGTAAAAGTGAGAGAGATTCAGTGTCATGACACAAGAGATCAGAGGTCGCTGAGGCCATTTCATTGTCAAGCGACCTCTCCGAGACCTCCTGTCCGAATCCCCTGTAACATTCACAGCTGTTTGGACTGGTACACCTCGTCCTGGGGGCAGGTAAAGAGGATTAGCATTCAGAAGTGGCTTGAAATTTTAAATATGTATGAAATGAAATGTAGAAATGAATGCTGCTGCTTTCTGTATTGTCTTCTGTTCCAGTCTGTTTCATGTTCACACAGTACAATCTAATAAATAATTTAGTGGATTTATAAACAATTGAGTCACAAATAAATATGCTACCTTAATCTCTGAATATGTATCGTTTAATAAAAGCTTAAAATCCCATAGGTTTTGTAAAATTTACAACTAAATATTTACAATTTCTTGTACAAAAAGAAATTGGTATTTTATTTTTGAAGGTATAGTCTCCTTGCAAAAAGGTCGCTGGTTCGAGTCGCAGCTGGGCCAGTTGGCATTTCTGTGTGGAGTTTGCATGTTCACCCCATGTTGACATGGGTTTCCTCCAGGTGCTTCGGCTTTTCGGCTTAGTCCCTTTATTAATCCAGGGTCGCCACAGCGGAATGAACCGCCAACTTGTCCAGCATTTGTTTTACGCAGCGGATGCCCTTCCAGCTGCAACCCATCTCTGGGAAACATCTATATACACTCACTCACAAACACACACTATGGACAATTTAGCTTACCCAATTCACCTATACAGCATGTCTTTGGACTGTGGGGGAAACCGGAGCACCCGGAGGAAACCCACGCAACCACGGGGAGAACATGCAAACTCCACACAGAAATGCCAACTGACCCAGCCGAGGCTCGAACCAGCGACCTTCTTGCTGTGAGGCGATCGTGCTACCCACTAGGCCACCGTGGCGCCCAGGTTTGGTAATGACTTTTTTAAATATATTAATTTAATATTGTTAATCAGTTTATTTTATGCAAGCAACATACAGGGATGTGATTGTCATGTCATAATTGGACCTGCCCAAAAATGAATTGTGATGAAATTATGGATTTTATTATAGACACTGAATCTAATGTAATGTAAATTTAATCTCATTCATTCATTCATTTTCTTTTCGGCTTAGTCCCTTTTATTAATCCGGGATTAATAAAGGGACTAAGCCGAAAAGAAAATGAATGAATGAATAAATTTAATCTTTAAATGTGAATTCAATCAATAAAATCTACATATATTACAACTATGTAAATGGTGCATTATGAACTCATTGGGAATAAAGGGTATTATATATTTTGCATTACTCAATTCAAGTATATTAACTTAGTATTTTACCTCATTTTACTAAAACTCTTAGTTAAGTCGTAATTAAATCTAAATAAAATGTTTGTGTTTGTGTGTGTAGAGAAGGCCTATGTAAAATGTGCAAGCTTAGAACAAAAGGTCTGAAAAAAAATATTCATAACCTTGCCCATAGTCCCTTCCTTATCAGAAAAGTGATCGAAGGTGGACAATAGAGGCAGGTTTAAACATTATCAATCAATCAATCAATCAATCAATCAATCAATCAATCAATCAATCAATCAATCAATCAATCAATCAATCAATCAATCAATCAATCAATCAATTAATCAACCAAAACGGCATCATATTGCTAGGTGCTAACAGCTTAATTGTTTCACCATGCCCACAGTGTTCAGAGATGTGTGGAGGGGGGGAACAACAGAGACTGGTCACTTGCCCAGAAACTGGGAGATGTGATGAGGACCTGCAGCCCAGCTCCATCCAGTCTTGTAATGTCCATCCATGCAACCAATGGATAACTGGATCCTGGGGTCACGTGAGTAGCAAATAACTCTTGAGGAAGCATAATATTTTAATGGTGTAATTGTTACAAGTCTGGACATTTAACAACCCTTACAGAAAAAACACATGGGCAATCACATTAAAATCACATGTGAATGATGTAGAACACAAATATATATATACATATATTTTTAACATTTTCATGTGAAATCCATGTAATCATGTGAACACATGTGGAGACATCTTGGTTATATATGCAACACTTGTTCTTTAAAAGAGACAAAGGAGATGTTTTGTTGGAGACCAATCACTTGTCTGATAATAGGCAGTGGAAGCTGCATATAAGGCCATTCCCATACATATGGGTATTTAAGCTCCTCTTAGGCCCCGTTTACACTATTGCTTTTTCGTTTTAAAGCGCATAAGTTTTGCTATGGTTACGCGTCCACACTACGCCAGAGTTTTTGAGCCGTGAAATCTGAGCATTTTGGATACTCTGGAGAGGCCGTTTTCATTCTAATACGCTGCTGTTACGTCTCAGTGTGGATGGAGGGAAACGGAGACCTTTGAAAACAGAGGCGTGGCTGCTGAGATTGGCTACGTGATTGGGGTTTTTGGGTCATTGCGTATCCTTCCCTTATTCGTCAAGCGCACATGACTATAACGTCACTGGAAGCAGACCAGCCTTCACTGTAAACACTGTATTTTCGATAGCCATAGATGTTTTATATTCATTTGTTACTTTAAGTAACAACTCGACCTCGTCGTCTTGTCTCAAAAAGACCTCTCTTGCTTTCTTTTTCATCGCGTTCATCGTTCAACCAGTGTCTGTTGACTAACAATAACCAAATGCCGAGAAAGAGACGTGCTTTCTGTTTATTCTTGAACGCGCATGCCCAGAGTGTGCGAATGGTCGCGTGATATACGTTTCTGGTGGCGTAGTGTGGACGGAGATTATGTTGAGAGACGCTGGGTGAAACGCTACTGTAGTGTGGACGCGGATCATTTTAATGCTAAAACGCCGCTTTAAAACTAAAACGCACTAGCGTAAAAGGGGCCTTAGACAGCCACTTATTCAAGATTTTACAGAGCAGTCAAGCCAGAGCTCAGTAATCAGCTGTGGTTCAGGGTTGTGGTCTTCTCTGTTCACTCCTTCAGGGCACAGGGTTATATACGTAACCATAAAGTCCCTTTTTATTCAGTATTCATTTATTTAGTATTCATTTATTCATTTCCTTATTACCAATAAAACCATTGTTTGGGGGTGATGTTGCAAAGCATTAACATGAGCATACAAGCACCCACCAAAGGCATAAAGACCCAGTGTCCCCTGAGGAGAATTTTGTGAAGTTACAATGAGTTTGCCTAGCTTGGATTAAAGCTCTCGGTTTAGTATGATAGTATGTTGGCAAACCATTCTACACCCAAAGGGGAAGAATTTCTATTTCCATGCTGTATAGTCTATATACTACCCAAGGGGGATACACTGTGTCAGAACACACTTAGGCTGACCTTATGTGGGAATCAGTAAGTGTGCGCTAAGACATAGGTTTACTGTTTTCCGAGTAAAATACACATATGGGATTGCATGTGTTGGGAATCACTTATATGAAACATTAATCCACAGTATGAGTTTTCCCCTTTTAACTCTTGTTACAGAGAATACAGAAAGAAGCTGGCTCCACTTGGATATAGTGAAATCTTTAGACGGTATTAGGTGTCAACTAGCCTGCAGCTCTACAGATCTTTAAAGAGCCACTATGCACTAATGTCAAAAAGTAGGCAGCATCCCTGAGAGTGAGCCCTGATCTGGGGAGGGCATGGTTGGCAATAGCTCAACTGAATCTTCAAATGGATCTCTCTGAAGACCAGCAGGACTACAGAGAGATCCCAAGAGGACATGAGAGTTGACCTATAGGGCATCAACCTCCAATACTTCCTCAGGAATCAGATAATCAGGTAGTGATTCCCAAAAGTCCTGGCATCTACTGCCCCATGTAAAGTAGAGATGGCAGTGTCAAAACTTTCAGTATGTATCGTGACAACCTCTGCTCCACTACTCCTTAACGAGATGACAAGTAACTTTGGGGGTCTTCTTAGTAAAAAGAACACCACTCAACAAATAAACTCCATTACAGGATGTTGGCATGTCTTGTTGATGGAGATTTAACCTGAGTAACAGTGCTGAGGACACTTGAACCATCTGTGTGGAGGTCTGAATGAATGATAGTGTCCCATGTAGTTACATTTTTTGAGAGGTGCGTGTGGAGGTGTCAGCGGTGTCAGCCACGGCGAGGGCTATAAGACGTCATGAAGGCTGCGTCGGAGCATGCACGTACGCTTGATGCAGAAGTATAAATCAGCCTTTAGTGATTTCCTGATGACTTTCTGGGACAAAATGTGATAGGGAAACCTGTGTTTTTTACTGCGCCCAACCCCACGTAAGCTCACAACAAGGAGGCATGGGCACTTCCAGCAGGCACCATGGAGTGTGAATGGACAGGTAGTTTATTGTCAGAAAAAGAGAGCATGCTCTCTGATGCTGCGATGGACACCTGAAACAGTGACTTGCAATCTCAACACTGTCGTAGACCACCTCTCGCAGTATAGGCATGTATTATGTGCAAACAAGGGCTTCTGGCATGTGGAGGTCTGGAGGTATCTTTAGGTAGGAAACCACCTCATTCAGAAGAGCACAGCTGGAACAATATCTTGATAAAGACATGAGCTGAACATGATTTGCTCCTTTACAAGTGCTCTTTTAGACTCCTGTTCCATTTTGGGCCCAGGAGCAGCACATTAACTCAGGGAATTGCTGCTGAATGCACCATTGCTTGCACAAAATGGAGCTGTTTCCAGCTCACAAACTCACACAGTACACAGTAGTGATCTGATTTGCTCCAAAGCAAAGCAAAGAAAATTCTGAATGAGTGGCTGCCTATGAGACGCTCAATTACCCATGTGTACGGGAGTGGCTTTGTATACAGAATCCAGTCGTCAATTTTTATTGGCCTTTTTCATACAAACTCCTAAGCAGAATCCCTAAATTATCGTTTATCAATGCAACGGAGTGACTAACTGAAAGGAAGCATGTGATTACATTTCAAAACCCCAGAAATATGTGATCAATATGTGATTGCACATGTGAAGCTTCTGTTGTTTTCTGTAACAGCATGCATTTTACACTAGATATAAACACATGGTTCTAAAAATTGGAATCAAATAGACCAGATAAGCTGAACTAGAGGCATCATTTGTATTTCGTAGAATAAGGATAAGGATTTGTTGTTGTTTTTATGTGGTTAATAACATAACAGTTTTATTGGATGGAAACAAAGAACTTTGTTCTTTTATTTTAATGTTGTTGCTCCAATAAAGAAAACTTCTGACTAGTTAAGTTGATGTAGGAAAGGCAAGACAAGATTATGTATATAGCACATTTCATACACAATGGCAATTCAAAGTGCTTTACATAAGAATAAAAGATACAAGAAAATAAAAATGATTTAAAAAATGATTAAAACAAATAAAAACAGATTATAATGTGTTTAAACAGGTTTAAAAAATGAAAAAAGAAAATAAAGACATAATAGTGCATTCTGTCAGACGTAGCACAGTGTTCATTCAGTAAAGGCACAGCTAAACAGAACCTAAATGAACTTTTTGTAGTGTAAGTATGTCTACAGAGGTGACAAAATGTTGACTGTAACTGGCAAACTCTCAAACAAAAGAAAGTAGTCTGTATACTTTGACTCAAAATCTTGTGCTGTGTGATTAAAATCTGGCTTGCACACAAGAACATCTGTTTGGTTACATAAGCCAAGTGAGCTTTACACCAAAAATCTTGTGTGCAGCAGAGAAAAAGCTGCGATCTCTTCACTTCATTACTGCATATGACTTGAATGTCTGCAGTTAACAAAATTTGATAAGAAAACTCCCAAATTCCCTTATAAAACCACCTTCACAGCAACTTTCAGTAAATCTCAAACCTTTTTCTTACTTTGCCAGCTTCTGATTTGTGCCTATGTTCTTCTTCTAAAAAAAAAAAAAAGGCAACAACCTAAATAGAGGAAGGAAAAATAAAAATAAAAATAAAAAAATATTTAGTAGTTTGCAATTACCTCTCATTCATTTTTTTCTGTCCAGATATTTGATGATTAAGGCACGTAAAGGATTACTCATACAAATGAATGTCAGACACAAATAAAGATAGTATTACAAATGGACAATCATTGTAGTCAAATGTGCCCGCATGAACTAACATCAGTCAATTAAGTTGATAATACTCTCTTGGGTACAATCAAGTCCTTTGAGCCTCTTCTATACTCCTTGCTTTGTTTACTGTTCAAGGTAAAGCCTTGAAAAGTAAAGGTCCCTCAGGGTAAGGAAGGTAATAAGATAAAGCCTTATTTGCAGTTATTATGTTGTGTAACTCCTTGCACTGTAATTGAGTTTAGTTAATAGATAGAGGGCTACACGGTGGCTCAGTGGTTAACACTGTTGTAAGGATGAAAATTATTATATGCATTTGTTTATATGGCAGAACATGTCTTTTTCACCAAAGAAGGCTCACACAAATTCCTGATGAGATCAGGGCCTGCTTTGTGAACTGTGGGGGTTTGATGATGTAGTCACATGTTGATTGGTCAGTTTGAATGTCTCAGTATTTAGGCTTTGGTCACATGGTCAAGAAAGGTACAAAATAGGTGATAAAACTTGGCTCTGGCTCTTTCTTCTCCTGCTCTGGCTCTTTCTTCTCCTGCTCTGGCTCTCTCCCAACTCTCCCTCTATCTCTCTCCCTTTCTCTCTCTCAGGTAACTTTAATTTACATTTAAGCTGGGTACAATTATTATCATATGTTTTTATCATTTCATGTTTTATTGTTTCATACAGTTATTTGTAACTAATTCAGTTGTAACCATAGAGAATTATTGACATTAAATCATCTCATTTTCAAGTATTTGTCAATTACTTTTGATTTAACATCAACATTTAATGGCTCCATATTGCAATACAATATAATCACATAACAGCGACGCTCTCCCACATTTAAAGCTATTAATACTGCCCTTATTTCTGCTTTTGGTATAAGTTTGCAGAAGGATGGTTTGACTAGAATGTACAATTTTTTACCATCATACTGATAACTTTTTAGTCATTCGGCAGAACTACAGTTAGGAACTGCTGTAGTTTCAAAGACCAACCTTACACTGTTGCCTTACAGCAAGAAGGTTGCTGGTTCACAGCCCACATAGCTATTGTTTTCTGACCCAGCTCCGGGCCACACAACAACTTTTCACATGGCCCAAGTACCGCAAAGAATGATGGTCCTGAAGTGACCCATAACTGGATTAAATACAAGGGCCACACATGGGCCATAACCGGCCTGAATATCAGCCAATTTATCATCCTTAAATGGCCCTGAACTGGGCCAAAACAGGTTTATTATAGGTACCGATTCTCAGCTATAGGAACAGACAGAAAAGTGTAGGGAGCAGAGATAGGGGAAGGATCAGCAAAGAGCTCGATCTCGAGCTTGGAATTGAACTCGGGTCGCCACAAGCACTATTGGCGCTGACTATAAGTTTATACTTTAACCAGAAATCCCAAAAACAGAGCCATAACCCAGCCTAATGTTACCTAAACAATGTGAACAATCGCTACACTGATCTGGGCCACACACCTCCCATCCACAACTGGCCCAAATGTAGTTTGCCGTCATCCATGCAGTGCCACGCATAGCCCACATTGGCTGACATTATGCATGTCAGTGCCATAATGAGGCCACTTTTGGGCCAAGTCCGTTTGCTATGTGGAAGCTGGGTCAGCTGACATTTCTGTGTGGAGTTTGTATGTTCTCTCCATGTTGACATGGATTTGCTCATGATGCTCCGGTTTCTCCCACAGTCCAAAGACATGCAGTGTAGGTGAATTGAATGAACTAAAATGGCCTTAGTGTATGTGTGTGAATGAGTGTGTGTAGATGTTTCCCAGTACTGGGTTGCAGCTGGAAGGTCATCTCCTGTGTAAAACATATGTTGCTTAAGTTGGCGGTTCATTCCACTGTTGCGACCCCTGATAAATAAAGGGACTAAGCTGAAGGAAAATGAATGAATGGATAGCAAATTATAATAAATGTATTACTTTATATTTCAGATTTGAAAAAAATTAACAATGCTTTATTGTTCTGGTAAAAAAAGTCCTCAAGCCTTTCTGCATCATCCTTTACATTCTAATTTAAGGGTCAGAGACCGTTGACACTCGTAACTTAAACTTCTGTTTAAAGTTGTAAGAAATGGCCGCTAAAGAGAAATCACTTTTCAATCTTTGCTTTAGGTTGTGAGTCAATATGATGAAAGATTATTAAAGATCCTTTCCCCCAGAGGACCGGGAGTTTTAACCGGCTCATCTGTTGTGTGTTGGCAGTGCTCTGTGTCCTGTGGAGGAGGCATTCAGCGCAGACTGGTCAAATGTGTCAACACTAAAGCAGAGCTCGAGGATGAAAATGAGCATGTGGATTGTGAACACGACCCTCGACCAAAGAACACAAAGAAGTGCAACGTCCATGACTGTGACAGCGCCCCCTCTGGTAGGTGGAGATTTGTGAATTAAACACAGTGAATATGTGCTTTGGTTTTCTACCACATAAGAGTACACATAAGTACATGAGAATGTAAAATATTTGAGAATTTAATATATGGTGCTCCTGCATGAAGCAAAAACAAGTCCTGTTGCAGATCTTGACAGGTGGAGCTGGGCAGGTAGAGGGTTTGGAAGCGATGTTGCTGCAGGTGTTACAATTATGCTGTTGCTTGTAATGTAGCACACTATTTGAATCAATTCCATTGGATACAGAATATTCACAGGCCAGTTATCCTTTTCTTTCTTGAAGTATTATTTTATTCAACTTTATTTAATACACTTAATACTACATTAATGTTGAATGCTATTGAGTGAAAAAGCAGCTAAAATGTAGAGCTAGCAGAGGCTAATTAGCTTGTGCCTTTTCAAATAAAGTCCAGTCAACTTGTTTTTATTGTTATGTCAGTTCCTATAATAATGTGAAGTATGTCACTGTTATATTATTTATTTATTTTTATTTTTATTGTTATATTATTTATTTATTTTTAAGTTTATTGGCTATTTTTACGTTTTTAATATGATTATATAACTGAAGTTATACTTCTATGTCTACATGTGTTTTATGACTATGTTTATATAATCTGTTTTGGACTTGGGGAATGTGTAACTGGTAATTTGTAGGAATGTGAGTTGGAGAAAAATGCATTCCAGTGTTTAATATCTGTACACACTGGTGCAACCAAAAATAATTTTAAAAAATACTTTAGAATTATGACATTGGATGAAAATGCCACAGTATATCAACATTCATTCATTCATTCATTTTCTTTTCGGCTTGGCCCCTTTATTCGTCTGGAGAACATGCAAACTCCACATAGAAATGCCAACTGACCCAGCCAAGACTCAAACCAGCGACCTTCTTGCTGTGAGGCGATTGTGCTACCCACTGCGCCACTGTGACACCCCTGGTATTTCAACAATTTGGGAAAATAAGCACAGTATGAATGTCTTGTTTTTTACATTTTAATTTTCTCTATTATTGTTTCTAATTTAACTAGGATAAGTGCGTTTTAAGACTGAAACAATACACTCTTCGCCTTGAACTACCTCTATTCTTCCTCTTCTATTGTACTGATACATCTGTACTCTCGGAGTGCTGTGGTAAATATGGTGTTGTTGTGAACTGCAGTTACCTGGTAGCATGAATACTAATGACATTTGTAAGAAATTGCCTTGCTGTTATCAGCAATCATACTGAAAGAGAGAGAGGGAGGATCTTCTTTCTTATACCTTTGCTATTCAAAGTTCCACAAAGTGTAGCACCCTTAGATTGGTTTGCTTTGATTATTGTGTGCTCCTGATAACTTTGACAGAATGTCTTTATCATTGCTGTTTTTATGTCATTGGCTCTATGTTGATATATGTAGAGCTATACCACACTAAAATGAATGTGATATGAAATGGTTCAACAACACAACTGTGTTAATAAAAAGAAACAACTACAGAGTGCCACAGAAAATCCTTTTGTAAAATCCCATAGAAACATGTTTTCACGAGAAGCAAGTTCAAACATCTGAACTGAATCTCTGTTACCAATTTGAAAACAATACTTTACAACTACAGTAGTGATAAAGGAATGTACAGTTATTTAAGTGCATTATGTTGAAGGCTGTATTGTCTCAATGATGATGAAACAGAGGATCTTGCACATGGATGCATTTATTCAGGATTATAACATTGACATTAAAAAATCTGTGAGTATCAGTATTCACCGCTACTAACCTCACAAATGAAAACCCCCACAATAAGAAATACTAGCAACTATATACAGTTATACCATAATGATACTGTGTTATTCAATAGAGCACTAAGAGACTATAATTACCTTTATGTCTGGATTCAGTCAAACTCATATTCATACAGTACATGTCTGCTTAGAAATTATATCTTTTCAACAGTTAAAGGGTTTTCCCATTAGAGAGCAGTTTTTTCTTCCTGGTGGGACATGCCTGGAACACCTCCCCATCTGAAACAGATGCCCAAGCCACCACATCTCGCTTCTCTCAATGTAGAGAAGAGGTCGCTCTTCTTTGTGCTCATCCTGCTGTGGGACAGAGCTCCTTACCTTACCTCTAAGGATTTGCCCAAACAACTTGTAAAGGATGCTCATTTCAGTCTCTTGTATCTGAGAAACTGTCCTTATGGTCATGACCGGAAGATCATTACCACTGGTGAGAGTAGAAACTTAAGATTAAGACCAGTACAGACCAGTACATGAAATGCACATTTTCCTCAATTGTAAACAAAACCCGAATATACTTCAATTCTTCCACCTTGGGCAAGAATTAATCTCCAAACTGGAGGTGGCAAACCACCTTTTTCAGATTGAATAACATGGAAAACATCAGGACAACAACATTTGCAAATGTTGAAACCTAGAAATTCTGTCCATAAAAACAATGAACAGCCCTGCCAGAGTCCAACATGAATCAAGAACAAGCCTAACTTATTCCCCGCAATTGAAACCAAGCTCCTGGTCATATAGAGACCGGACAGCTCTTAACAAAGCATCTAGTACCCCATACTTTTAGAGCACACTACACAAAATCCCATAGGTCAGGGTCTGGTCAAAATCAGCATCTAGCCCAGGGGTGACCAAACTCCTGGAGGGCCGGTTTCCTGGAGAGTTTAGCTCCAACCCTAATCAAACACACCTGAACCAGCTAATCAAGCTCTTACTAGATATACTAGAAACTTCCTGGCAAGTGTGTTGAAGCAAGTTGGAGCTAAACTCTGCAGGACACCGGCCCGCCAGGACCAAGTTTGGACACCCCTGGTTTAGTCAAAGCTCTTTTGGAGGCAAAAGTTGAAAATCCCACTGACATATGATTCATACATTGCAGCGAACCCCCACAACTTCTGTCTGGCCTCCCCTGTCTGCAGGTCCAATGCACCACAATGTAGTGATCAGTTGACAACTTTGCC
The DNA here is from genome assembly GCA_903798035.1 of Danio albolineatus. Classification (NCBI taxonomy): domain Eukaryota; kingdom Metazoa; phylum Chordata; class Actinopteri; order Cypriniformes; family Danionidae; genus Danio; species Danio albolineatus. The sequence continues at coordinate 1,306,691 of CAIGQQ010040405.1, read as the reverse complement.
TCTCTCAGATAAGAGATCAGGCATAGGGTGTCTTGATGGAATGTGCCTGTTTGGATGTCTTTGCCTACTGCTCCATGCTTTGATTTTTATATTTTAAATTCTAATTTTAACTTCAGCCTACCAGCACAGTAACACAGATTAAAGCTTCATCAACACTGAATCTAGAAACTTTTTGGAATACAACTTTATTAAAGAGCCCATATTATGGATTTTTGAAAATGACCTTCCATGCAGTGTGTTACACAGCTCCAAGTAAAGTGAAATGTCCAGTTGAGGCTTAAATCTGAAAGTGCAAAGTGTTTAAAACGATTGATTCATCTATAAAAGAGTCGACTCATTGTTGTTTAAATGAATCGTTATTAGAACGAGTCCTTAGCCGTTTCGGCTTGACGTCAACGCGAAACATACTAGTTGCGCGCGCAGACCCCGGTAAAATTGAACTCCCCGGCCCCACCCACATACAGGAAGAAAAAGTGGAAGCCAGTAAGTGCCTTGTAAGTAAGTAATTGCAGTAAGTGTTGTAGCATAACCAGCGGGACAGCAGTGACGTGTGATCTGAGTAATATCTAAGTAAATCTTTATACTGCTTGATGGCAGTATAAAGATTTAGAGAGAAGTTATTTACAGCTTTTTTAGTATTGGTTTTCACGTTTTGCTCTTTGTAGACGGTCCCTAAGAAACGGTCTCTTTGCTGCCTGTGCACGGAGTTTAATATAATGCGTCCAGCGCGTAGGAAAGCTAATTTTTAGGAAAATAACGTTGTAGGTGATTGTATACATTGCGACGGTTGAAAAGAGGTGCTATTTGTGTAGGAACAATGTTTCGGTCATGAGTTATTGATCCGGAAAACACGACTGCTGCTAACTTTACTGAACTTATCGGCATTCCGGTTAAATCATGTCCCGTAGACGCTGTGCTCTGAAGTGCGAGGGAAAAGCTGTGTTATTTTCCCTACCTGGAAACCTCTTTTCCCTACCAGGAGTGGTTGAGGTTTTTTCGTAAAATACCTGAGAATTACATCCCCAACACGGTGCTGTGTTTGTGTCATCTCTCTGAAGAGAGCTACACCAATCTACACGCTTACAACGCG
>CAIGQQ010040405.1:1262660-1290601 GCA_903798035.1 Danio albolineatus | reverse complement strand
GTGATCGCTGTGATTGTGGGACGTGAGAGCCTGACCAATCCGTGACACATACAGTGGGTACAGAAAGTATTCAGACCCTCTTTAATTTTTACTTTGTTATATTGCATTGCAACAATTTTCATTTTTTCCTCATTCATGTGCACACAGCACCCTATATTGACAGAAAAACACAGAACTATTGACATTTTTGTAGACTTATTAAAAAGGAAAAACTGATATATAACATGGTCCTAAGTGTTCAGACCCTTTGCTCAGTATTTAGAAGAAGCAGCCTTTTGATCTAATACCGCCGTAAGTCTTTTTAGGAATGTTTTTCATACCTGGACTTGGGGATCATCTGCTATTCCTCCTTGCTGATCCTCTCCAGCTCTGTCAGGTTGGATGATAAAAGTTTGTGGACAGCCATTTTTAGGTCTTTCCAGATATGCTCAATAAGTCAGGGCTCTGGCTGGGCCATTCAGGAAAAGTCACGTAGTTTGTCCTTTGTCTTTTCAGAAGATAAACCTTCGGCCCAGTCTGAGGTCCTGAGCACTCTGGAGAAGGTTTTTTCCCAGAATATGCCTGTACTTAGCTGCATTCATTTTTCCCTCGATTGCAACCAGTTGTCCTGTCCCTACAGCTGAAAAATGCCCCCACCGCATGATGCTGCCACCACCGTGCTTCACTGTTAGGACTGTATTGGACCGGTGATGAGCAGTGCCTGGTTTTCTCCACACAAAACCCTTAGAATTAAGGCTAAAATGTTTTATCTTGGTCTCATCAGACCAGAGAACCTTATTTCTCACTATCTTGAAGTCCTTCAACTCCATGCAGGCTTTCATGTGTCACTCTGCCATAAAGCTCTGACTGATGGAGGGCTGCAGTGATAGTTGACTTAAAAACTTTATCCCATTTTTCTGACTGCATCTCTAAAGCTCAGCCACAGAGATCTTTTGGTTCTTCTTTACCTCTCTCACCAAGGCTCTTTTCCCCCGATCGCTCAGTTTGGTCAGACAGCCAGCTCTAGGATAGGTTCTGGTCATCCCCCAAACATCCTCGAATTAGTGATTATGGATGCCACAATTCTGTCTCTGAGCTCTTCAGGCAGTTCCTTTGACCTCATGATTCTCATTTTCTTTGACATGCATTGTGATCTGTAAGGTCATATATATATATATAGACAGGTGTGTGGCTTTCCTAATCAAGTCCAGTCAGTCTAATCAAACAAAGTTGGACTGGAAGGGTGTCAAAATTAATAGTTTTTTCGGTGCACCACAATGCAGATGCGGACAATTTTATGTCGGTTTAGTAATAGATCCTAACCGGTTATTATTTACTGACGTCATTTATCATATATGCGCAATGTCGTGGTGGAATACTATGGCGAAGGAGGCGAGGGGGAGTTGATAAAATGCTCCTACTACTTAAAAAGCAGATAATTGTGTACAACTCACTGCTTGTGAGTTTGCTGCACAGTCTTTCACTGACACTAAAGAAGATACAGCACGAGCCGCAATTTCACTACTAGGGAGAAATGCTAAAACGCCATCTCTGCCTCTCTCTCACACACACTTTGGGCATTTGACCTGCTGGCGTGTTCGTATGGTATCTTTTCCCCTCCTCTCAGCTGTTAAAGCGATACTTGTGGATGCAGACACGAGCGTGCATGTGGTGTGAGTTTTCTACACCCCGTCTATTACGGATTACACGTGATAACCACGTATTATGCACATATACTGTAGACTGCAACCGCGGTGACTCATCGGTGAACAGCACTTTCATTTTTAAAGCCAATCGCCGCCCTTTCTGTTGAGCGAGTGAAGACAGTGACCAATGATAGGAGTCTTAGAACTCACTTGACAGCATTAAAAAAGCAAACGAAATAATATATTATTTTACATTAGTTTATTCACTGTAAATGCTCATGTTGCTGTGCATGTATTGGACTTTTGTCTAAAACATTCAAAACAAGTGTTTTCTTTGTGTACGTAAAATTAAAGGTACAGTTCAAATATCTGACTGGTTGTATTAAAGGACAAAATTGTATTACAAATAATATATAAATATTAGTATATTTGTAGATTTTGATAATTGTTTTTTCTTGTGTTGTAAATAAAAAATCGAATTATGTATGGAAAGCATCGTCAATGCACTGTGATGCACTGAGATATTGAATTGAACCAAATCGATGGCATGATAATCGTAACCGAACCGAAACGTGAGACCAGTGTAGGTTCACAGTCCTATGTAGAACCATCTTAAGGATGACCAGAAGAAATGGACAGCACCTGAGTTAAATATATAAGTGTCACAGAAAAGGGTCTGAATACTGACGACCATGTGATATTTCAAATATCTTTTTTAATAAATCTGCAAAAATGTCAACACTTATGTGTTTTTCTGTCAACACGAGGTGCTGTGTGTACATTGATGAAAAAAATGAACTTAAATGACTTTAGCAAATGGCTGCAATACAACAAAAAGTGAAAAATTGAAGGGGGTCTGAATACTTTCCGTACCCACTGTAAATGTGAATGCACAAATCAATCACAACATGAAATAACTTCAACAGTGGAAAGTTTAACTACACTCTCTGCTTTAAACTGAATGGATTGAAAAAATTAGCCTCTCAGAGCTGATACCTGAGAATAAGTTTTCTAAATAATATCTCTACCAGGTCCCTTTACATCAGGTGGTTTAGGCTACACACTATTAGCATAACTTATTTCAAACAGAGTTACATCAGTATACAGTAGTTTGGGAACCACCAAAAGAAAAAAATATATATGGTCACAAAAACTGTTGCATTTGTACAGGCTAGCAATCATCAAAAGCAAATTTCAACACCTGGTTGACAATTTCATCATCACAGAAGTGAGCCAGATTTAATAGGATGCACACTCAGTTTTGCAATATAAAGATGCACACAGTGAGGTAAAAAGCGGTGACTCATAAAATTGCGTGTCATGCTTTTTATAATAGCAAAACATTTATCTTTCAGTTAATGGTCAGTTCATAATTCACAGTTGTTCTTTATCTCGCCTGTGTTTGGCTTCAATTAGGACTGACTAGTGTGTATTTTCATTATAGTAAGTGTGCGGTGAAACACACATAACTTGTGACTGAATGACAGGGTCAAAGATGAACAGAATGTGCACCATGTGAAATGTTGTTGGCTTTAACTTTCTTTGAGCTGATAGGACTTGACAGTTTCCACAGGCTGGTAATGAGGTGTTTGTGAACAGAGACTAGCAAATGAAAAAAAAAAGATGAAAAAACCTAGCACATTCAGTGAGGATGCATTGTGGGTATGGGTTAGAATCTATCCTTTTCTTTTACAGCACTGAGTGAACTATACATGAACTGCTCGTGACATAAAAATATGCACTCAATCATATCTTGAAGGTCTCACGGGCAGAAAATTATTATATGTTTGTAATAAATGTTGAGAAAAATGCTCATTTTAGAAAAATAATTTTTAGATGGCATTAAGAGGCTTCTGCAAAGTTCATTTTTAAGCATCTTCACCCTTCTGTAGCCCTATCAACGATGTGATTCATACAAAATTGTAGATTTTCACAGTTTTTAGAAGAGGTTAGGAATAAGTAATATTCTTTCCTTTCTGGGAATAAGGAGATTGACCAAAAATGAGTAACATAAAATAGATACGATTTCAAATTATTAATGCATTTCAGTTGATTATGATGTGCATTGATGGATTTGCTCTTCAGTGTTTGGACTTTCAGCAGTGAAAATTAAACCACACTGAACTGAACTAAACTGAACTTTAACTGACAGATTTAATTAACTAGAACTTCTATGTTAAGCTGCTTTCCCATGATCTACAAGGCACTATAGAAATGAACATGAATTGTATTGAACTGAATTGCAAAAAGGGATATCACTTCTTTTGATAAACTATTCATATTGGGTATTAAAAAATGATTTGAGGATGCCACTGAGAATGTCTTACCAGTGTTAGTATTAGTGACACTGAACATGGTATTTTTTTTTCAGCATAAGTTCACCAAACTGCTAAATCTCGCCTTAAATTGTATTACTTAAGATAAATAAACAAAACTTTTACAACTTTGTAATATCAATCCATTGAAATTGAAAGATCTACTGAAACATTTTAAAAGTTTCAGGCCATTAATGCACTGAGAAGTAATAATTGCTTTATTAAGATAAATTATTAATGTAGTATGTAACTTTCTTTTGGTTTAAAAACAGTTAAAAATAACTTATTAAGCAAAATTGTTCATATTTACAATGATAATCTCTTACAAAATATTTATCATTTGCAGTGGTGGGAGTAACGAATTACAACTACTCACGTTACTGTAATTAAGTACATTTTTAGAGTATTTGTACTTTCATGAGTAAAATTTTAAGTCTGTAATTTTACTTGTACTTGAGTACAAATTAAGCTGAGTAATGTACTTCGTTACTTTTAAAATCACAGTTCGTTACAGAGTACTGTAGTTTAATTAATATTTCAACCACTGACTTCGGCAGCCAATAAAAAAAATCTCATCTTAACGGACCAATAAAAAGCCTGGTACATTATTTGAACCGAAAAACAAGTTCAGGCTTCTGCAGATTTACGTGAGCTGACCGTCATCATACATACAGTCAGTTATCGGTTGACATATGGAGATTCAAGACAGCAATAATGAATCTGAAGAACGCAGAAATGAGGAAGAAATAGCAGAGGATGAGTGCCCATGGCCACACCCGGAGGAGCTGTTCACCTACAGGTAAATAGGGAAGAAAGGGGGCAGCTGTGCTGATGCAGTGTGACTATCTATGTTATTATCTAAAAATGCTAATTAAATGTATGCCCAAAACTGGAATATCGCATCAAATAAGTGCGAATAAAATATCGTTTCCGTCCAATAGATGAAAGAGAACAAAATCGCCACTTTCTGATTAACTGGCGCCAAATGTCAAAAGTAAAGGAGAAGTTGCGTGAATATATTTATTTAATAAATGACTTGCAACTAAGAAGACAATCCTGACACGCAGTGAATGCAAGGTGGCGTTTGAAAGCGTGAGACACGGAGTGCCACACTCTTGACAATTCTGGAGGTCATTAATATTATAATAACACTAATAGCCTACTGAAATGGTTAAGGCGTTTTAGAATGACCAAAACAACAATTTAGATGTTTTACAATGTGCTCAGCCTGCTGGTTTGTCCATTCACACACATTTTCAAAATATATGCTCATCACAGCGTTTCCGTCAACCGTTTATTATGTGCATATCCAAAAAGCGCATAAAATAAGTGGATGAACCCTGCCCTCTGCTGTGCCGTCCGGCAGGGTTTCCGCTGGGTCCTAAAAAATCTAAAATTAAAAAATCGAGATTTTAGGCCTTAAAAAGTCTTAAATTCGCTGTTCTAGGTCTTAAATATTTTTGCACAGGTCTTATTTTTCCGATGTCCATGTAAAGCTACATCTAATGCTCATTTAAATATTTTTTTTGTTGTTGCTTGGTTTTGGTGGTGTTGTGGTTCTTTGTTGCACTAGTTCGAATGTAATTTGCAGTATTAAAACTACAAATGAGACCAACATGCAATGGCCAATCAGCTTTCTGTTACTGAGCCCAGTGCGGAGTGCGCGTGGCGAATGTGACGTCATCGCTGTGTTTGTTGAGGTTTGCTTTGGGTGTGTGCGACATAATTTTTTACAGTCTATGTGTGCGACATAATTTCGGCGCCGCGTTTGATTTGAGTTGAATATGAAACACTTTGAAAAGATTTTGTCTGAAACGGGTATGACTGTACAGACATCTTAAAGGGCCACAAAACCCCCCAGTCTCAGCGTGGTGTTTTCACACATCTAGTTTGGAAAAGCTCAGTAAAGTGGGCGTGTCCAGCTCTGTTTAGGTAGGAGTGTCGGGGAAGGGGAAAGAGGGAAGGTTTTGCATTAAAAAGGGGAGTTTCCATTTGTGCACGCGCTCATTTTCACACAGACTGCGCATACATGGACATCAGTAATCGAATTATTTGCCAAATTATTAATTTGTCGACTTTAAAGCCGCCTTTCCACTGCACACGACATTTGGACACGACTGTCGGAATACGCCCCCTTGTGGCAGTCGCACAGTATTTTCAGTGTTGTGAGGCACCATGGGGGAGACGCTGATTCTCGCAGTGTCCGAAATAAAAGATTCTCGCAGTGTCCGAAATAGGAGTGCAAGAGCAAGAGCATTTATTCTCCGTGTGTTCACCATGGTTGAATGAATGAATGAATAAATGAAAACTGAAACTCATAGGCCACTAAAAATGTCTATAATAATATTTTTATTACTTATTTATGAATAGAAATGTTTTTTTTTATACACATTTTTTCTGATTAAAAAAAATAACGAAAAAAACCCAATTTCTCATCTCGTGCGCACGGACTTGCTTGGACAACACTGAAATACATGACTTCCGGTCGGCCGGTCGCATACGGTCTAGTCGCAGGAGTTCAAATATTTCAACGGATCCGCGGCTCAAATCGGATCAGAATTTCCCGCATACGGAGATGATCGGAGCTCCACGCAGCTCCCAGACTACTCTCCATTGGAAATGAATGACTTCCGGTCTGTCGCTTGTCGTTTGTCGTGTGCAGTGGAAAGGCGGCTTAACGGCACTTTCTCTTTATTTTCGGATTCGCGTGATGGGCAGGGCTTCAGTCTATGGCTAGTGACTGTAGCTTTATTGCTAAATGGCTAACAGGTGTTTTATAGAGAGAATAACTGTTTTATGTGCTTTATGAAGGCTGATATTTCACTGATAGTCTAATGATGAAGGCTGATAGTCCATTAGATTATTTCAGAGGTGCACGGAGCTCTGTGAGCTCATAAACTCCTCCAGAAACTGAACCTGGATGATGGAAGCTTTCAGCGGTGCTTCTGACCGAGCCGAATTTTCCCTCAGGACACCAACAACAACAGGCGCTACGTCATAATCACACCCCCACAAGAGCAAGCTCCTGATTGGTTAGCGCGGTGCGAACGTCCGCTGAAGCTCATTTTCATTTCATTTTCAAACTGAAGCGATTCGCGCAAATTGCGGCGTTAAGCGCGTCAAACGCGCAGCGCCATTCGCGCGTATCGCGTTGCAGGATGCCTATTCGCGCCTTTTGCATTGACTTAGCATGTAAATCACTCGCGCTTGATGCGTCTTCCGCAACTGCTGTAAGGTACAATATTCAAAGCGATCATGAATATTAATGAAGTTGCGCCGCTTACACAATAGAGCGCTCGGGTTGGTTTGAACCAAGTCTATCTCATGAATTAATGCCGAACACACAGAGACGTCAGAACGTGCTGGCCGGGACAGGCGTCCACTCTCCACGCTGGAATATACGCATGGATCTCATCGGCGTGACGCAGCTTCAAAAATTCGTTTCAAACCGGAAGAACGAATTTGCTCGAAATAATGCAAAAACAACCAATTTTCACTCTTTAGTCAATTCTATGTGTCATAATAGTGTTTATAGCAGCGTGGGACACATATATGACTGTCGACAGCTCAAAAAATGTGTTTTGGTGTTTCATGGCCCTTTAACGATCCGACCATGCGTGATCATCATAGAGATAACCAGATTACCAATAATTCTTGGCTAGAAATTGCAACAGCCATGGAAAGGTGGAAAGTGTTTTGTTAAAAAGTTTGGAAAAACCTGAGGGATGAGTTTTAATATCACAGAATATGTTTTTCCACCATTTATAGGCTTTACACTGATGTATAATTTTGAAGTTAAACAATGTAATAGCTACAAACTAAATTAGTTTACAGTATACTGATGCCCAATATCTAGGCTTTATTGGTGATAATGGACAGGATTGTTGGACCATTATTCCCTTTTTAGCTTATAAGTAGAGGACAGAAACTAGCCGGACAGCAATGTGGGAATTGTTGAGTGGGCAAAATAAAAATATATATATTTTTTTTTTTTTTGCTTTTTATTCTTGCCAGATAAAGAATATAATTGTAGAGCAACCCATTTTCTCTTGTCATTGATATTTAACTTTAATAGGTAGAACTGTCCGAGATATGAACAAAAGTGAGTGATGCATCAAAGTTTGATTTAAAAAAATCTTGAATGGTCATAAAACATATTCATTCATTCCCTTCTTAGCTTAGTTCCTCTATTAATCAGGGGTCACCACAGCGGAATGAACCACCAACTTATCCAGCATTTTTTTTTCCGCAGCAGATGCCCTTCCAGCTTCAACCTATCACTGGGAAACACCAATACATTCTCATTCACAACGACGGACCATTTAGCTTACCCAATTCACCTGAAGCGCATGTGTTTGGACTGTGGGGGAAAGCAGAGCACCCGGAGGAAACCCACACCAACGCAAGGAGACCAGGCAAACTCCACACAGAAACACCAACTGACCCAGCCAAGGCTCGAACCACTGACCTTGCTGTGAGGCGAGAGTGCTACCCACTGTGCCACAGCGTCACCCACATTTGTAATCATTATAATAAATATAAAATATAATAAAAAATAATTTGAGGCGACACAGTGGCGCAGTAGGTAGTGCTGTCGCCTCACAGCAAGAAGGTCGCTGGTTTGAGCCTAGTCTGGGTCAGTTGGCATTTCTGTGTGGAGTTTGCATGTTCTCCCCGTGGTTGCGTGGGTTTCCTCCGGGTGCTCCGGTTTCCCCCACAAGTCCAAAGACATGCAGTACAGGTGAATTGGGTGAGTCAAATTGTCCGTAGTGTATGTGTGTGAGTAATTAGAATGTATAGATGTTTCCCAAAGATGGGTTGCAGCTGGAAGGGCATCTGCTGCGTAAAACAAATGCTGGATAAGTTGGCGGTTCATTCTGCTGTGGCGACCCCGGATTAATAAAGGGACTAAGCCGAAAAGAAAATAAATGAATGAATGAAAAAATAATTTGTTTTAAAATCTTGAACAATGATATTAATATTAATGATATGACGTAGTTCCGGAAACTTTCTATTTCTGTTTATTCGTTTGACTTGAAGGTGTCTGTTTCGCGAGGTATGCGCAATTAGCAGAGGTGCGTGATGCGGCGCCAGGCAAAAATATAAATCATTCTTAAGATGTAGTTCAATAGTGCATCTAACTTGTCTTTAGTACTGTTCAATTTAAATAATTTTATTTTACCACAAATTTTGTGATTTCGTTACAAAAGTGTTTTATAAAACACAATGGTAAGAAGACTTACAAATTAATTTTTGTGACGTTTATATATATATATATATATATATATATATATATATATATATATATATATATATATATATATAATATATGTGTGTTTAAAAGAAAAAGTAATTTGTAATTTGTACTCTGAGTAGTTTTTATGAAGAGTAATTTGTACTTTTACTTAAGTACTTTTTAACACCAGTACTTTTACTTGTAATTGAGTAAAATTTCAGCAATGTAACAGCACTTGTAATTGAGTACAAATTTTTTGTACTCTTTCCACCACTGATCATTTGAGGTTTGGGCCTAATTTAATAGGAAATAGTTTATTTTATTGAATAAACACAGAGCTAAGTTTACAGTGCATGCTGAAAGATGCAGTGGCTTGGAAAAACCGTACTTGTTGGGTTCATGTGTATTGTGTAATCAGTGAACATTTGTTTTTTTCTTCAAATTGCTTCAATTAAAAGCAGATTTCTACAGACAAGTCTATGTCAGATTGCCACATCTCATGTCTCTGTGACAGGTTTTCTGTTCATTTTTAATGCGCTTCAGAAAGTTGTTCACAAAGAAAAAAAGACAAAAACTTTTTTGTCACAGTTAATCACAAACAACAGTAGACTTATTCGTTCATTCATTCATTCATTTTCCTTTGGCTCAGTCCCTTATTTATCAGGGGTCACCACAGCGGAATAAACTGCCATTCTGTTCTGGCATAAATTTTACCCAGCAGATACCCTTCTAGCCGCAACCCAGTACTGGTAAACACCCATACACACTCATTCAGACACACACACACAATACGGCCAATTTAGTTTACTCAATTCACTTATACCGCAAACACACGCGAACACAAGGAGGACATGCACAAACCACACAGAAATGGCAACTGGCCCATGCAGAAATGCCAACTGGCTCAGCCGGGATTCAAACCAGCAACCTTCTTGCTGTGACAATGCTAATCACTGAGCCACCGTGCCATCCAAGTAGACTAATTATAGTTTCAAACTTTCAAGTGAAGCTACAATTCATTGATGAACTTTTAATGTTGGCTTGAGAAAGCGGTTAAACATGATAGGATCTAGAGAAAGCACCCAAAAAGCAAGTAAAATGAAAGCACTTTGTAAATCGCAAATTGCGTTATCTGTCTTATCTGTTTGGGTCTTCATGTGCAAGTCAGTTGGGTTTTTTCTGAAAACTAGAAGTGTTGAATTAGTGTACTGCCCTTACTATCAATATAAGTAATGTTATAAAAAATGGAATTGGGTTTTATGTAAAAATGAAAATTTTTGAAATAATGAAAATATTGTGGTTAAAATATATATATAGAATAAGTCTATATAGACATATCAACAAACTAAAGTGCAATGCACAGTAGTTTTTGCCCAAATTTGGGGCTTGTACCTATAAAGCCCTATGAGAAGATAGAATCTATCTCAGAAGACGTAATAATAATAATAATAATAATAATAATAATAATAATAATAATAATAATGTTTAAATACTATAACAATTTCTTAAGCCTACATAATGATGTATTAACCTATTCGTTCAGGATGTCCAAAACTTGCATTATATTAAGATGTTGTTATTGTTATTGAATGAATGCATCAATATCATCAACATGATTTTTGCATGATTTTAATCGAATAGAAAGGCGTCGAAATTGCAACCGTCACTAATATTTAGGGAATTTACAGTTGTCAACACCAAGAAACTTGTAAAGATTCTGCAGTCAAACAAGGAAAGCAACGGAACCTGGGTTTAAACAGCTGTGAATATTAGCTTGTTTTTTTAAATGTGCTTACATTTATGACAGCTGAAGGGATTAAAGTCTGACATAGAGGTGTTTCCCTTTGTACGTTTGCTCATGTTGCATTTAACACAAATGAGGTAAAACAGTAATCTAACTCAGATATTGAAGCCTGATTTGTCCACATTTGTGTAGCTACATAAGCCGATGGTGCCAGGGCTCTATACAAGCCAGCCTATCACAGCATTCATCAGAATCAGAGAACTGTGTCTCCTGTCTTGGCCAATCCACGGATGCTTTGTGTTCTCGCTGAGGGACCATGTGCATCTCCTGTCTTTGGTCACAGATCACTCTGTTCAAAGAGGGAGACCTTCCAGCACTGATTTTTCTCCCCAATGAGAAAAAAAACAACAGAGCAGAGCACCTCCGGCTGCTGTGAATGGCATTACCTCAGTACATCACCGTGCAGCCCCTGCTCTCTGCATCATTTTGAGTCACTGGTGTTATTCACACAAGAAGACCAGCACCTCATCAGCCGCGGGCAGCTTTATGACCTGAGGAGGAGCTCGCTGATGACTACATGTCTGCATTTGACACTGAGGAATGGGTCACTACACCAAACTCAAAACTGAATCCCTCATCACATCCAGCACAGCCCAAGGCAGATAGTAAGGTCAACCACATCCACACCAGAGAAGTGGAGGACTTAAACCTGATTTATACTTCGGAATTAAATGATCATCGTACCTCATTCCGCATGCCTTGCATGATTATCAAAAGCAGGATTTTCTTTTAGGCCACTCTCAGCACTATTGATGATACTGAAGAAAGAGGCTACAAGTTTCCCTCTCTAGGAAAATCTTCCCTCAGCCCCAGCAGAAGTCTGAATTTACAGGGATACACTTCTTTTAATAATATTCATTCATTTTCTTTTCAGCTTAGTCCTTTGATTAATCTTAGTCCTTTTATTAATCACAGTGGAATGAACCGCCAACTTATCCAGCAAATGTATTAAGCAGCGGATGCCCTTCCAGCCCTAATCCAACACTGGGAAATACTCATACACTCTTGCGTTCACACACACTATGGCCAATTTATCTTATTCAATTCACCTATAGCACATGTCTTTGGACTGTTGGGGAAACCGGAGCACCCTGAGGAAACCAATCTGAACACGTGCAGAACATACAAACTCCACACAGAAATGCCAAATGACCCAGCCGGGGCTCGAACCAGCGACCTTCTTGCTGTGAGACAATTGTGCTAGACACTGCGCCACCGTGACGCACTCTCTAAATAATATTTCAAGAGTTCACACAGAGCTGTTGATTAATTATAACGCTTGTTTGGCATGCTGTCCTGGGAGAGAGCCCTGAGCTCATAAGATCCTCGAGCCCAGGGCTCCCTCCCGTTTGCAAGGCGAGAGGAGAGTTTGAGCTCAGGTAGATCTCGAGAACTCCCCTGCGGGTAGTTAATGAACAGATAGTGATGCTATGAAAAGATAACTACTTACTAGGAGCATGTCTATGGTGCCGATATGGATCAGTCAGTTAACTTAAGTTGCATGTTTTTGGACGGTGGAGGAAACCGGGGAACCCAGGGGAAACCCACGTGAGCACAGGAAGAACATGTAAACTCCACACAGAAACGTCAGCTGGCTTGGTAAGGACTAGAACCAGTGACCTTCTTGCTGTGAGGCAACAGTGCTAACCACTGGGCCGCCGTGCCACCCATCTAGGAAGGGAGGAGGAGTAGGGATGGAAGGGGGGATTCTTCAAAACAAAGATGGCTGTGATATGGAACTTAGGGTATATATAGTGGCTTTGGACTCATCTGATTTGTGAATCAAAAAATTTAATAATGCAGGACCAGCTGCGAGCAATCATCTGCACGTGATCCTCTCGAAATTAGTTTATAAATAAACTTCACTTACAATATAAATCAATTTTGTAAAGCTAGTCAATGCACAATGTGTCATCATTTGCTGAACTACTGTCAAACTTCTGAAAAATGTAGTTAAGTATGTAACTTGTAGCTTGAGCTTGAGCACGTGTCAACATTTTTCTCCACTACGATAGCAGACCCACATTCTCAAGAGTAACATTCCTCTTCCTACTCTCTCAAGGATTTGGTTTCAGCTTCATTCTCAGGGAACTCAGATTATTTCAGTAACCGGCTATGTAAAGTTAGTTTGCTGCTGTAAAACAAGTACAGTTCAGTTGCTCAATAGCTGTAAGCGCATTAGATGTACAGTAAATGTTTATATAGATATAAGTGTAGAGCATGTGCTTCATAGGTGTGTAAAGGATCATTTCAAAAGTGTTTGCAATTGTTGGTGTGATTATTTTGTAGATGAAAGCAAAATATCTGTATGAATGCATGTGGAACATTACATGTGTAAGCCCTAGCATTTAGTGCCTATTTAATATATGTATCATTCAGGTATATAAGAGCAAGTGATGTTTTTAAAGCCCTACATGGTGCCTCGTACTCTCTAATTCTTTCATTATAAACATAAACACGATGTAATTCTTAAATAGATTTGTCTCCACAATAAATACTTTATTTCAACATAATGCTTGAGGGTCACTGCACTCGTTATTCTTTGGCAGCCGAGCCAATAAAGAGGACAGAAAGGCATCAAAAAAATGTGTTACAAATATGCATATCCAATAAGGAAATGAAACTGGAATTGTTAATGGTGTCGTATACTCCATTTATTCAATAAGTTTTTCTATGATGTCTATTCAGTAAGTATATGGCTTGGGCCATACATTTAGCACATTTGGCATTTCTGTGTGGAGTTTGCATGTCCTCTCTGTGTTGGTGTGGGTTTGCTTTGGGTGCTTTGGTTTCAAGTAAAACAAAGACATGCGGTATACTGTGGGTGAATTGGATGAGCTAAATTGGCTGTAGTGTAAGAGTGTGTGAGTGTGTGTGTGTGAATGTGAGAGTGTATGGGTGTTTTCCAGTTCTGGGTTGTGGCTGAAAGGGCATCTGCTGCCTAAAACATATGATGGAATAGTTGGTGGTTCATTCCGCTGTGGTGACAAATGAATGAATGAAGTATGTGACTTAAAGGTTCAAGAAACCCTGGGGCAGTTTTTTTGAGATTTTAACAGATTTGTGTGTGTTGAGCATCAGTTAAGACAGCGTTAGCACCTGTCAGCTTTAATTGTGGGGAAAACTGGATCATTTGGAGCTTTTGTCAGCTTATTTCATCCTCCGGGTTTAAAATAATATTTGGGGCAGATCAAAATCGTAGAGTAGCGCAAAACTGCAAGTGGAGTGATGATGCGTCAGTTTCTCATTATTATTCATAGCGGAGTATTCATATCCTCTGAGAAGACCCTGCTTCTTAATTATTCATGAGAGCACGTGCTTTCTGAAGGCTAAGCAGACCTGCCAAACTGGGAGACCCGATGACTGGGTAAGACACAGGTCGTATGTGTTTGTTTCCATGATCCACGTCGTTTGTTGCATGTTTTTTCACCCACGATGCTGTCAGGGCCGATACAGCAAAGCTGTTGGTTTGCAGCAAGCATTTTTGTTGGGAGAGCTGTATGAGAAAAAAATTCTACAATCCCAAATCAGAAAAGTTGGGACAGTATGAAAAACACAAATATAAAAAGAAGTGATTTCTAATTTCACTTTACCCTATCTGGTAGATCCTTCTCTTTTTTGGTCGAGAGTGCATGGCTTCCTTTTCTCTCTAAGGCCCCGTTTACACTAGTGCGTTTTAGTTTAAAAACAGCGTTTTAGCATGAAAACGATCTGCGTCCACACTAGCGGATCTCAACAGATCTCCCTCCACCAGAAACGTATATCACGTGACCATTCGCGCACCATTCGTACACTCTGAGCATGCGCGCTCAAGTATAAACAGGAAGCATGCGTCTCGCTCGGCATTTGGTTATTGTTAGTCAACAAACGCTGGTTGAACGATGAACGTGATGGCAAAGAAAGCAAGAGAGGTCTTTTTGAGGACAGACGACGAGGTCGAGCTGTTACTTACAGTAACAAATGAATATAAAACATCCATGGCTATCGAAAATAGTGTTTACAGTGAAGGCTGGTCTGCCGTCTGCCGGTGACGTTATAGCCATGTGCGCTTGACGAATAAGGAAAGGATACGCAATGACCCAAAAGCCCCAATCACGTAGCGGATCTCAGCAGCCACGCCTCTGTTTTCAAAGATATCCGTCCACACTACGCCGGAGTTTTCGAGGTGCGAAAACGGAGCGTTTTAGAAACGCTGGAGAGGGCGTTTTCATTCTAAAACGCCGCCGCTGCGTCTCAGTGTGGACGGATGGCGTAACCGTAGCAAAACTTATGCGTTTTAAAACAAAAACGTACTAGTGTAAACGGGGCCTAAAATACTGACGTGATGGTCTATTACAGATGCCTCAGAGCCCAGTCAATGGTGCTTCTAGATGCTGTTAACATAGAGCTTCCTTTTGACATGCTACAGTTTTAACTGGAATTTGTAGATGTACCTACGTATTGTGGTACTTGACAATGGTTTGCCAAAGTAGTCCTGAGCCCATGTGGTGATATTGCTTTTAGATGAATGATTCTTGATGCAGTGGCGTCTGGGGGATCAGAGCTCACAGTAGTTAAGCTTAGCCTTGTGCCCTTGTCCTTTATGCACAGATATTCTTCCAGATTCTGTGAATCTTTTTGTTATGTCATGCACTGCTGAAGGTTACATATCCAAATGTCTTCTTATCTTTCTTTGAGGGAACATTTCGATCATTTTCTCACATATATGTTGGCAAACTGGCGATCCTCGCCCCATCTTTGCTCCTAAAGGACTAGACTGGAAGCTGCTTTTGTACCAAATCATAATTTTAGTCACCTGTTGACAACACCTGTTTCAAATCACATCATTATTTAACCAATTTACCTGATTACTGGCCCTGTCTTAACTTTTTTTTGGAATGTGTTGTGGAATGTATATTTACAAATTAAATGAAGTTGATCAAACGGAACATTTAAGTATTTTGTGTTTATATTGTCTGCAATGAAATACAAGTCAAAGTAAGTTCAGAAATCACTACTTTCTTTTTTATTTGCGTTTTCCATACTGTCACAACTTTTTCGGATTTAGGGTTGTAAAAAATGTGCATGTTCAATACCCCGGATGATGTACTTGTTCAACCATCAAAAATAAGTGTGTTGAATGCACTCGCAGCTTTGCTCAAGTAGCTGAAGAGTAGAAGAGCTATTGGGTGCTGAGGTTCAATTATTTTATTTATTTAGAATTGTGCAAGCAAAACTCTTTTGCTTAAGCTATTATTCCATCTCCTAATGGTGTATAAGTGTATAATTATAGTGTGTTATTTGGGATGCAACTAAAGTATACTTTTCATGAATAAAAAAAAAACCTTACTAATAGCA
Organism: Danio albolineatus; assembly: GCA_903798035.1. Classification (NCBI taxonomy): domain Eukaryota; kingdom Metazoa; phylum Chordata; class Actinopteri; order Cypriniformes; family Danionidae; genus Danio; species Danio albolineatus. Next base: position 1,274,284 of record CAIGQQ010040405.1, on the reverse strand, counting down.
TTAATGAAAAGAATTGGCTAAATTACGGCCACAGCTGCTCTTGATCCTGTGGCTGATTTTGGATTGCTTGCAGCTGAATTATGTTCTTCCTCCATTTTCGTCCACAGATTGACTGTTATACACTGTGTTCCATTTCAAAGGGCTCATCCAAATGCCTAATCCCTTCGAAGCTGTCACTCAGGAGGGTAAATCCTCAGAAGGGATTAGGGCATAGGGATGAGTCCTTCCAAATGGAACACAGTGCGTGACACCATACAACTTCCCTGACCAAAAAAAATCATGAGGCCTGAAGTGTCCATAAGTTGTACCCTTCAAAATCCTCTGAAAGGTCTTTCAAAGTGACCAGTTTAAGCACTTTGGTTTGGAATGTCAATCCAATATGACAGCCGCGATTGTTCTCCCACTGAAGTGCACTTTGCAGGGCGAAATATACCATTTGAAACACCAATAATTTCTCTCAGGTCCAGGTCACCGTGCTGTGTGTTGTGGTAATTAATGCAACATGACATTACTTTCTAAGCACCAATAAACTTGTCTAAGCAACTTCATCTTATGTTAAATAATTCCTATTTTACCCCTTTTACAAGATATAAGATACATTTTTGGTGTCACAAGTATGTGTCTGTAAAGTTTCAGCTCAAAATACCTATCAAATTATTTATTATACAATGCAGAATATGCCCAGTGTAGCAGTTTTTGTAGCCTGTGCCTTTAAATGCAAATGAGACACACACCTATACACAAACATTTGCATTGCTTTACGTGTAAAGTTGAGGTGCAGCTGATCACAGAGAGTTGGAACAGATCTTTTACTCGTTTTACTCAGATCTTTTACTCATCTTTTACTTGTTTTGTGGACATGATTATATGCGTTACTATGGAGACATGTTAATATGCACTTACCAATCAATTCAGTGAGCAGGGAAAACCACAATCCTACGTTGTATTGGGCTTCAAAATCGCTGGGATTTGGATCCCGATTTAACATCAGGAAATTTAAAAAAAGAGACTTCTTGTGTTTATATCAGTTTGACTGTGGACTAGAGATGCGCAGATTAGCTGAAATGTCACCTGAATCCCTGACTTCATGCTATTCATCCACATGCCCGCACATATAATTTTATCTGATACATATATCAGCACCCGATATTCACTTTAATAATTCTCATTCTTTGCTTTAAGCATGATGATAGATCAGCAGACTCAGTGAGCTAATCTGCACATCTCGTCCCAGAGACAACATGGAAGGGGCGTACTGTATATATACAGTGATGGAAAGAGTAAAAGTACCATTACTTGCGCAAAAATGTAGTGCAAGTAGAGTAAAAGTATCTGTAGTAAATATTACTCAAAGTATGAGTAAAAAGTAGAATTGAGTAGAAAGTAGAACCTAGGTTTTAGAAGTACTTAAAAGTAGTGAGTATTACACTGTAGAAAAGTTGATGCGTTTACAGAAAGTTACGTTTACACATCCCTGCACAAACAACATGTGGTGTATTCTTCCTATTTTCATTCGTTCCTTCCAACCTTCCTTCCATTATTTGTTTGTTCTCTCCTTCATTCATTCGTTTGTTCCCTCCTTCCTTCGTTCACTCGTTCGTTCGTTCATATTTTTGTTCCTTCCTACATTATGTCCCTTTGTTCATTTATTTGTTTGTTCATTCCTTCCTTCCTTCCTTACTTAGTTTGTTCAGTCCTTCCTTGAATTCTTCCTTCATTCATTTGGTTCTTCCTTCTTTCCCCATTTCATTTGTTTGCTCATTCTTTCTTTCATATTTTTGTTCCTTTCTTCATTAGGTCCTTTGTTCATTCGTTCCTTCCTTCTGTCCTTCCTTAGTTTGTTCAGTCCTTCCTTGAATCCTTCCTTCATTTATTTGGTTCTTCGATCCTGCCTTCCATTCCTTGTTCGGTCCTTTCTTTTATTTGGCCCTTCCTTCTTTTCTTCATTCATTCTATATAGTGATTGTTTAAGGCTGTTTAGTGATTTCAGTCATCATACAGTCGACATCCATAAATTTCAGTGACATGCAGTCTATAAAAAGTCTCTGGATCATTGCGTGTAAAGATTTTGGACATCTTCTTGGACATTTTTAATGTTTCCAAAATGTTTGCTGCATTTACAAAGCGCCTGTGCCGGTTGTTCAGTATAATGCGATTTACTTTTTCTGTGTCATTTAATTGGACAGGAATCACAGGACTGATTTTTCTACTGTAGACAATGACCATAGACAAGAAAGAAATAAAGTAGTGACTGCTGGTTGAAGGAAAGTAGTGGAGTAAAAGTACCGATACTGCACTAAACATGTACTCAAGAGAAAGTAAAAGTACACATTTTTAAAACTACTCAGTAAATTACAATTCCTGAGAAAAACACCTCAATTACAGTAGTTTGAGTATTTGTATTTAGTTACTTTACACCACTGTATATATATAGACTATATATAGACTAGACTTAATTTCCAGTGGTATTTTTTGCTGTCATACACGAATGTAAGAACTTAAAGTGCTTGTCTGACTTTGACTAGACCGGCCTTTCAATTTAGCACACTTTAGCACACGATTTAGCAGTTTCATATTTGAGGGGCCGGTCTTGTGGCTTTCATATACATAACAGCGATTTACAGCCGTTGCATATTTCATACCCAGCACTTGATTCATAACCACTTCGCTGAGTGCACTGCTTCCCACACTACACTGTTCTTTCCTTCCTTTTGTTTTATTTTAAATTCTTCCTTTTTAAGTTTCTCTCGGATCTCTTTCGCCTCCATTTCGGCTTTAACAAATGGACTTCCTCCACCATGCGCATATATATATTTTTTTTTAAATTAGCCTGCAAATTAGGGCCCATTTGCCTGATGAAAAATGTATTACAAACACATTTGTATTTTATAAAATGTGTTTTATACTCATCCACCTGCAATTAATAATAATGTATTTTTTTATTACCCTACACACCCAATTCGTGGACTATCTGCAGCATCTGCAGATATACCCCGCCATCCACGCATCTCTACAGTGGACACACGATACCTACACATAGTTCTGTCCAAACCGCTTCCAAAAGTTGACCTTGCATCATAGGTGCCCTTTAACAAAAATCTCATTGGCATAATAAATAAGATTTTAATTAAACTGGACATCAGTGCACTTCTATAGATTTGTTAGTAGCATGGACAAATGTGATTGTTACGGATTGGTCAGGCTCTCACGTCCCGCAATCACGACGATCACCATCACCTGCCTTCTGACAAGCACCCAGCTGATTCACATTCACGAGCACTATAAAGCCACAGCCCTCTGGTCGCTCAGTGTCCAGGCTCGTCTTGACGAAAGCGGACACTGAGCGATTCCTCAGCGAAGTCATCCTCAGAAACTCAAACTATTGAACTTACCCTGTCTTTATTCTCTTCCTCCTAGTCGTCCTGTTGATCCCGAGTCCTCCTGTTCCCGAGTGTCCTGTCTGCTGTGGTCCTTGTATCTGGTGTGTGCTGTGATCCTCTTGTGCTCCATCGCCCCTGCCACGGAGAAATAGAAGTATCCCAATTACCGATCCTCCTGGCAATCCCTAGTGTGCTCCTCTGTTTATTAATAAATCCACATTACTTTCACTTACCTCTGTCTCCTGTCCGCTTCATAACAGAAGCCTGGACCTACACCGCTACAACATGAGCACTCCCGATCACTTCCAAGAGCTGGTGGATCAGCTGAAGCGGATTCTACAGCCACCAGCTCCACTTCCCAACGCACCACCAGCACCGAGCACTTCCGCATCCACCACTTCTTCTTCGGCCCTTCCTTCCAGTCCCATGGCCCGACCAGCGCCCTACTCAGGCGGGGCGGAGGAGTGCAACGGATTCCTTTTACAGTGTTCACTAACATTTGAAATGCAACCTTCTTTGTATCCCTAAGATAAAGCGAAGATCGCCTATGTCATCTCTCTGCTCTCCGGACCTGCATTAAGATGGGCAGAGACGATCTGGAATCAAGCCGGGCCGGTTATGGATTCGATTACCAACTTTATGAGTTATTTCAAAGAGGTGTTTGGACGTGCAGATGGAGAAGTAGCCGCTGGAGAACAACTGTATCACTTAAAACAAGGTACCATGTCTACTCAGGATTATGCTCTCCGGTTTCGGACTCTAGCGGCTGCTAGTGGATGGAATGAGAGATCGCTACTGACCACTTACCGGCTCGGCTTAGAACCCACTCTGCGCATCCAATTGGCTGCCCTCGATGACACTATGGGTCTGGAGAGATTCATACAGCACTCTTTGAGATGTTCCGATCGACTCAAAAGCTATCAGCATGACATAGTGAGTAACACTGCAGCACTCCTCCGATCGCCTGAGTCAAGCTCCCCTCCAGAACCAGAACCGATGATCGTGGAATCTGGTAGATTATCCTTGGCGGAACGACAGAGGAGGCTGACCCGGGGTCTGTGTCTCTACTGTGGCGTTGGCGGACACACACGCCTGGAGTGTCCCCTCCGTCCCATCCAAACCTCAGTGAGTGTATTTAGTACCAGTGTTGAGAAATGCAATCCTCTCACTTCTACTGTACAAATAACTACTTCATCTGTTTCTCTCCATGTCACAGCCCTCATCGACTCCGGGTCAGCAGGGAATTTCATCTCCCAATCCCTCTGTCGTCAACTCGACCTCCGCACAGAAGCGTCATCACACATCTACCAGATACAGCCGATAACACAGTGTGCTAGAGCCCCAACTCGAATTCATCGTCAATGTGAAGAAATCCTATTACAAGTGGGGGTCCTGCATCAAGAAAGGATTCAATTCCTGGTTCTGGAGGGAGCCAACATGGACATCATCTTGGGGCGCCCGTGGCTGGTGAAGCACGATCCCATCATCTCTCGGGGCACAGGAGAGATTAAAAGATGGGGAAGTGAGTGTTCGTCAGCCTGTTTTCCCAGTCTTCCCCTCCAAGGTCGGACACACATCTCCCTGTTCGCGACATCGGTTGAAAGTCCTCCTGAGAAACAGTCCAGTAACATTCCCATGTTATACTCATCCTTTCAAGATGTCTTCTGCCCCAAGAGAGCTTCCCAGCTACCTCCACATCGGCCATGGGACTGCGCCATTGACCTAGTTCCAGATGCCCAGTTGCCTAAAGGTAGGATCTACCCGCTCTCGCTTTCAGAGACTAAGGCAATGGAGGATTATATACGGGAGGCTCTGAGTCAGGGGTACATCCGACATTCCAAGTCGCCTGCGGCCTCCAGCTTCTTCTTCGTGGCCAAGAAGTACGGAGGGCTGCGACCATGCATTGATTACCGGGTGTTAAATAATAGTACCATAAAGTTTCGATATCCTCTTCCCTTGGTTCCATCTGCCTTAGAGCAACTCCGAGAGGCAAAGATCTTCACGAAATTGGACCTCCGCAGCGCGTACAACTTGATCAGAATACGTGAGGGGGACCAATGGAAGACCGCCTTCGTGACCCCTACCGGCCATTATGAGTACCAGGTCATGCCCTATTTATTATGTGTTACAAAATAAAATGTCTCTCACCGAAAGAAAATATACTTTCCGCACCTGTCAGCTGTTACTGTGTTCATGGCACAGTCGTAGTGCAGCACACCTATACAGCAGCGCACACTGTGCATCACTTCATTAGAAATAAAAAGCAAAACAACAGCATGCAACTCACTTTTTGGTGGCTTTTATTTAACCAAAACTGGTTAGAGACTAGTTAGGTTTTACTAGTAATATTATATACACACAATTATAACACTATACTTTGTAATTTATCACTGCATGACAGAAAACTAATCAACGCTGCTGTGTTGAGTGACAGCCTTTTTTTCTTTTTTTTTGCTGACTTTTTCATATGATGTCATGGCAGGTCAGGCAAGATGTAAATGTGTTTTTTCCATTTTTTATTTTAATAAATCTGCAACAATTAAAACAAATTCACATTGTCATTATGGGGTATTGTGTGTAGAATGTTGAGGAAATAAATTAATTTAACAATTTCTAGGGTTTATTGAGAATGGTCTGAAAAAAAAAAAAATGCCGTGAGCGGGCCGCAATTCTGTGGATGCAAATTCCTTGATGTCAGAGGAGAATGGCCAGACTGGTTCTCCTTGAGGTGGATGAGCTACAGCAGGACCACACTGGGTGCCACAATGTCAGCTAAGAACAGGAAACTGAGGCTACAATTCACACAGGCTAATAGGCCAATAGAAGATTGGAAAACTGTTACCTGGTCTGATGAGTCTTGATTTCTACTGCACCATTCAAATGGTAGGGTCAGAATTTGGTGTCAACAACTTGAAGGCATGGACCCATCCTGCCTTGTATCAAAGGTTCAGGCTGGTGGTGTAATGGCGTGGGGCATATTTTCTTGACACATTTTGGGCCCATCAGTATCAATTTAGCATCGTATCAACACCACAGCCAACCTGCCTATTGTTGCTGACCATGTCCATCCCTTCATGACCACAGCATACCCATGTTTTGATGGCTACTTTCAGCAGGATAAAGTGCCACGTCATAAAGTGTGAATCATATTAAAGGTTTCTTGAACATGACAATGAGTTCACTCTACTCAAATGGCCTCCACAGTCACCAGAGCTCAATCCAATAGAGCACCTTTGGGATGTGGTGGAAGGAGAGATTCCTTCCATCACCATGGATGTACAGCCGACAAATCTGCAGCAACTGCGTGATGCTATCATGTCATGTGAATCTCTGAGGAATATTTGCAGTACCTTGTTGAATCTATGCCACAAATGACTAAGGCAATTCAGAAGGCAAAAGGGGGTCCAACCCAGTACTAGTAAGGTGTACCTATTTAAGTATTATCAAACCAGTTACTGTGAGTGCACTAACCTCACACAATCATTTTAAAATCCATTTCAAATTATTTGTAATTTAAATCAGTTGTAATTCAATTCATTAATTTTAATGTAATTATTAGTTAAAAAGTCAAACTATATCAAGCATCACCCACCCTGCTTTCCAAGAAATTGGCATCAGCGTTCAAAAAAACAACAAAAAAACCAAACATACACTAGGTCAATCACTAAATGAAACAAGAAGCAGGCCTACAACATAATGAGTAACTACAACAAATTAGTAATGGGAACGAGAAAGGCACAATGCTGGATAACGCATACTAAAACTCCACCAAACAGAGCATACATGAACTATTTGGATACTTTAGTGTGCAAGAAGCTTTTATATCTAAAAATAAAGAGCAATTTACAGTTTAGGAGCTGAAGTTAATTGTAGCTTGTGGCATTATAATGATTTGCATTTAATTTGGGATCCTAGAATACTGTGGTTTGCAGCATTAGCTGAACTGTAATGCTTGCATAGTATTCCACCCCTTGATTTTTATTCCAGGTATTCATCTACAGCAGTGGCGAGTGTGATTTCTGAGGTGTTTGTGCCGCTGTAATGTGCTGCCTGTCTAGAGGGCGAAAACCGTGATGTGTGAAAGCACTTGTGCATGTTTGCTGTGCAGGTGGTGAAGCGTCTCTCATCCCTAGAGGATTGTCCTTACTGCGGTGTCTCTCATGATCTCTCTCTCTGTGTGTGTTTTTCAGGTCAGCTGTGTTTACGGGACCTACTGACGTTACGTTTCTGCCAGACACTCCATTGGCTTGGCCGATGTCAAGTGCCTTCTGTTCGTGTGAAGTGCTGCAAGACCTGCAGTCTGCCACCACGGGGCAGTGATCGCACCACAAGCCGCTAAGATACACACACTGCAGAATGTAATAACAGGAAACACAAGATTATGACACAAATACTACAAAAAGCTATGGATTAATCCATTGTTGGACAATTTTTCAATCTGGTCTAATCAAGCAGCTGTCATTGGCAAATGTTGGGTTCAGAATACACAATCTGCTTGTTTGTTACAATAATCATTGTGTCGGATTATGTGATTTTGGCTCTGACAAGAACTAGCGTGCAAACAGACAACAGCTATGTTTCCATCCAAGTATGTGAATTAGATGTATGCGCAAAACTGGAATATCACATACAAAATATGCAAATAAATCCAATGTGTCCATTAATGCAATTTTATTCATTGTCCTTCAGCTTAGTCCCTTTATTAATCAGGGGTTGCCACAGTGGAATGAACCGCCAAATTATCCAGCATATGTTTTATGCAGCAGATGACCTTCCAGCTGCAACCCAGCACAGGGAAAAACCCATAAACACTCAGATTCACTATGGCCAATTTAGTTTATTCAATTCACCTATAACATGTCTTTGGACTTATAGAGGGAAATCGAGGCACCCTGAGGAAACCCATGCAAACACGGGGAGAACATGCAAACTCCACATAAAAATGCCGACTGACCCGGCCAAGACTCAAACCAGCAACCTTCTCACTGTGAGGCAACAGTGTGAACCACTGAGCCACCACTGAAAAATGGAATTTGATGGGGTAGGAGAAACCACTGTGGGCCTTTTTCTTATATGGTATGGGTGAGATGTTTTTTTTTTTAGGAGCGCACGCTCAACACAGTTGTGAAGGTAATACAGATCCACTTTGATGACAGACTTTGGCTGAGGGATTTTAAAATGACCAAAAAAATATTTCAGATCATGTATAATGTGGTCAGGCCGCTGGTTTGTCAATTAACGCTGTACCATTGCACAAGCAAAATCACAACTTTTTTTGCTGAGCATGCTGGATTTTATTTGATAAATGCATTTTCACTTTAGTTTCTGTACATTTTTATTTGTCATTGGATAAAAACTTATTATGCGCATTATCTTGCCATTTCCATTATACAATTTTGTATGTGAATTTCCAAAATGCGGACCGAAATGTAAAAGAAATATTAAAACATAGCTAATGGCTACCAAAATGTGGTAGTCCTTTAAGGAAACATCTTAAAAGCAGAAGTATATAATTTCTATATGGTTTCTGTGTGTTTGAAAGCTGTGTACAGAAGAGCTGCAGATCTCCCGTTGGCTAATATGACAGATGTGGCAGAAACTGTCAGTGAGGACTGAGTAAAAAATCATCACGCTAGTCTTACTGTCATCCACTATGAAGACACACAGTGTGAGATAAAATGATTGAATCTTGCATCCCAACACCCACTGTCGTTTATGAATCACCACAACACATCCAACATCAAACAGATTGTGCTAAAATCAGGCATGATAGTTCATCGTTAACAAATGTAATTGGTGCTTCTTTCCATCCATCATCTCAAACAAGTGTAGGGAAGACAGGTAGAGTTTTGCAGCGGTGATGTGCTTTTGTAGGCCAGAACAAAAAAGTATTTTAGCATGGCCATCGTCCCAAAATAATGGAATTTTTGAGTAGGTTTTTGGTTCAATGTATGAAATAGATTGTTTTCCTTTTTTATTCTGACAAAATTAACCAGAAAAAAAAAGTTCTGTAATATATATATTTTTTTTAAAGTTAATGTTGAAAAGGGCACTTATTAGCAAGTGGTTAAACTGGAAGTTTTCAGTATTCCAAGTCAGACTTTTTTCCAAAGAAAGATTGTAAGTTGCTTAAGCTTCATATAGTAATGGCGATATTGAAGTCAATACTATTACTATTACTATTGACTATTTAACTTTTTAACTATATTCTGGCTTACATTAGTAAAAGTTGCATACTTCCCAACTATAAAGTATGTTAAAACTGTATGTGAGCTGACTGTGTCTGAATTTACAGTATTTAGAAAAACAGTAAGCAAGAAGTATCCGAATGACCTACTACTTCAGTGAGGTTCTGAATTGCACATCCCATGACACCACGCAGGAAAACTCTAGAATATTGAAACAAAACAGTCTCAAAATAAAAATACATTTACAAAATAAAATGAGTACATTCAAAACACAATTCGTAAATACAAAAATCCAATTCATAAATTAAAATCAGTTCATAAATATACAAAACTCAATTCGTTAAATCAAAAAAACAATTCATAAATACATAATTCGTAAGTTGAAAAAAATCATAAATACACAATATAGAATTCGTAAATTCAAACAGTTATTTACAAACATGCAAATCTAATTCATAAACTAAAAAAACAATTAATGAATATAAAATAATTTGTAAAGTCAAAGAACTATTCATAAATACACAAACACACATAAATTCCAAATAAACAATTTAAAAAAACACAAAACACAATTCGTAAATAAAAAAAACTTTATAAACATGCAAATCCAATCCGTAAATTCAAATCACAATTCACATACACAAAACACAATTTGTTAATTCAAATCTCAATTCACATACACAACACAGTTCGTAAATTCAAATTGCAATTCAAATACCCAAAGCGCAATTTGTAAATTCAAACAATTCATAAATACACAATACACAATTTGTAAATAAAAAACCAAAATTTAAATACACAACACACAATTCATAAATAAATAAAAATAACAATAAAAAATACACAAAACAACTCGTAAATTTAAATCCCAATTCACATACACAAAACGCAATTCGTTAATTCAAATCACAATTCACATACATAACACAATTCATAAATATGCAATACACAATTCGTAAATGATAAAACTACTAAAAAATACACAAAACAATTCATGAATTAAAAAAACTATTCGTAAATTTAAAACAATTGAAAAATACACAAACACAACTTGTAAACTCAAAAAGACTTTATAAACATGCAAATCCGTTTAATGAATTCAAATCACAATTCACATACACAAAACACAATTCGTTAATTCAAATCACAATTCACATACACAGAACACAATTTGTTAATTCAAATCACAATTCACCTACACAACAGTTTGTAAATTCAAAAAACAATTCAAATACACAACACAATTCATAAATTTAAAAAAAAACTATTCAAAAATACACAACACAATTCACATACACAATACACAATTCATTAATACACAATAATTAATTCATAAATTTAAAAAAACAATAAATAAATACACAAAACAATTCTTAAATTAAAAAATACATGAATATGCAATACACGATTCTAAATTCAAATCCCTATTTAAAAATACACAATTTATGAATAAAAAAAAACAATTTATAAATACACAATTTGTAAATTCAAAAAACTATTTAAAAACACACAACACAATTCACAAATAAAAATACGATATATAAACATGCAAATCCAATTCATAAATTCAAATCACAATTCACATACACAACACAATTCATTAATTCAAATCACAATTCAAATAAGTGCATTTAACTTAAAAAAAACAATTCATAAATACACCCTTTACAAATTTACAAAGCTATTTATAAATATAAAACTTGATTTGTAAATTCAAAAAACAATTAAATTATGCACAAAACACAATTCATAAATTTAAAAAAAACTATAAATACACAAATCTAATTCATAAATTCGAAACAGTTTATAAACATGCAAATCCAGTTCATAAATTCAAATCACAAATCATAAATAGATACGCAAAACACAGTTAAAGAACTATTTACAAACACGCAAATCCAGTTAATAAATTCAAAAAACAATTCATAAATACACAATAAATAATTTGTAAAATCAGAAAACACATAATTACACAATACACAATCCAAAAATTCAAAAAACTATTTATTAATACACAATACACAATCCATAAATTCAAAAAACAATTCATAAATAC
>CAIGQQ010040405.1:1239027-1262650 GCA_903798035.1 Danio albolineatus | reverse complement strand
ATACACAATTCATAAATTCAAAAAACAATTCATAAATACACAATACATAATTCATACATTCAAAAAACAATTCATAAATATACAGTACACAACCCATAAATGTAAAAAAACAACACATAATTACACAATACGCAATAAAAAATGCATAAGTTAAAAAAAACATTAATAAATACGCAAATACAATTTGTAAATTCAAATCACAAGTCATAAACACAAAACAATTTGTAAATTCAAAAAACTTCATAAATATACAAGTCATAAATAAAAACATTCATAAATACACAATTCACAATTTATAAATTCAAAAAACTATTCATGAATACACAAAACAATTCGTAAATTTAAAAGACTATTTATAAACACTCAAATCCAGTTCATAAAATCAAATCACAAATCATAAATACACAAAACACAATTCAAAAATTTAAAAAAACAATTCATAAATAGGCTTCTTAAATAAAAAAACAACTCAAATACACAATACACAATTCGTAAATTCAAAAGACTATTTATAAACATGCAAATCCAATTAATAAATTCAAAAAACAACTCACAAATACAAAATAATTTGTAAATTAAAAATTAATTTATAAATACACAATTCTTAAATTCAAAAAACAATACATAAACACTTAAAACACAATTCGTAAATTCAAACAACTCAGAAATACACAAAATTTGTAAACTCAAAAAACAATTCAAAAATACACAACACACAATTTGTAAATTAAACACAATTCGTAAATTCAAATCAAACACAAATTACAACTTGTAAATTAAAAATAATTCAAATTCAAATCACAATACACATATACAAAACAATTTGTTAATTCAAGTCACAATTCAAATACCCAAAGCGCAAATTGTAAATTCAAAAAACAATTTTTTAATACACAATATACAACTCGCAAATTCAAAAAACTATTTATAAATAAATAATTCGTAAATTCAAAAAACTATTTATAAACACGCAAATCCAATTCCTGTATTCAAATCACAAATCAAAAACACAAAACAATTCATAAATTTAAAAAATTCATAAATAGGCAAATCAAATTCTTACATTCAAATTCAAAAACAATTCATAAATACACAATAAACAATTTGTAAATTTTAAACAAAAATCATAAGTACACAATTTAGAAATTAAAAAACTACCTATAAACATGCAAATCCAATTCATAACTTTAAAAAAAACAATTCATAAATACAAAATAATTTGTAAACTCAAAACACAATTCATAAATACACAATTTGTACATTCAAAAAAACATACATAAATAGGCAATACACAATTTGTAAATTCAAAAAAACTAAATCATAAATGCACAATTCATAGATTCACAAAACAAAAAACACAAAAACCTGCAAATCCAATTCGTAAATTCAAATCACTATTCACATACACAAAACACAATTTGTTAATTTAAAATCACGATTTAAATATCAAAAGCACAATTCGCAAATTCAAAAAACTATTCATAAATATAAAAAAATAAAATTCAAACAATTCATAAATACACAATACACAATTTGTAAATTCAAAAAACAATTCAAAATACATTTTGTAACAATTTGTAAATAAAAAACTATTGAAATACACAAAAACATTCAAATCCAATTCGTAAATTAAAGAAATACACAAAACAATTCATAAACTCAAAAAACAAATTCAAAAATACACTACACGCAATTCGTAAATTCAAAACACTTTTTATAAACATGCAAATAAATTCAAATCATAAAAGACAGTTTGTAAATTCAAAAAACAATAAAAGGGCGACACGGTGGCGCAGTAGGTAGTGCTGTCAGCTCACAGCAAGATGGTCGCTGGTTCGAGCCTCGGCTGGGTCAGTTGGCATTTCTGTGTGGAGTTTGCATGTTCTCCCAGTGTTCGCGTGGGTTTCCTCCAGGTGCTCCGGTTTCCCCCACAGTCCAAAGATATGCGGTACAGGTGAATTAGGTAAGCTAAATTGTGCGTAATGTATGTGTGAATGAGAATGTATGGATGTTTCCCAGGGATGGGTTGCGGCTGGAAGGGCATCCGCTGCGTAAAACAAATGCTGGAAAAGTTGGCGGTTCATTCCGCTGTAGTGACCCCAGATGAATAAAGGGACTGAGCCGACAAGAAAATGAACGAAAGAAAAACAATACATAGATACACAAAACACAATTCGTAATTTCAAATTCAACTATTTATAAACACGCAAATTAACTTCCTAAATTCAAATCACAAATCATAAATACACAAAACACAATTCATAAATTCAAAAAACTGTTCATAAATTAAAAACAATTGAAAAATACACAAAAAACAACTCGTAATTTCTAAAAACTATTTATAAACATGCAAATCTAATTCATAAATTCAAAAACAAATCATAAATATACAACACAAATTGTAATAAAAAATACATAAATAGGCAATACACAATTTGTAAATTAAAAATAAATTCAAAAATACATAAAATTTGTAAATTCAAAAATTTGTAAATACACAATTCGTAAATTCAAAAAAACTATTTAAAATACACAAAACACAATTCGTAAATTCTAAGAACAATACATAAATACTCAATACACAATTTGTAAATTCAAAAAACTATTCAAAAATACATAAAATTTGTAAATTAAAAAAACAATTCGTAAATACACAATTCGTAAATTGAAAAAAACTATTTATAAATACGCAAACAATTCATAATATCAAAAAATATAAAAAACGCAATACACAATTCGTAAATCAAAAAACAATACATAAACACTCAACACACAATTTGTAAATTCAAAAAAACTGTTCATAAATGCACAATTCATCGATTAAAAAAACTATTAATTTATACACAATACACAGTTTGTAAATTCAAAAATACACAAAATTTGTAAATTAAAAAACAATTCATAAATACACAATTCGTAATTCAAAAAATTATTTATAATTACACAATTTGCAAATTCAAAAATTCTTGTTGATGGCATCCCGGTCGGCCTGCTAAAAACATGTCTTTGCTGCTGAAATCTATAGTAAATACTTAATGAGGACAATTGTTATTGAGGATTTATTGTTACAAAAATATTTTCATAAATAGTTTTTCTTTTTGTGTTTTAGATCCTCGAGGGATTTATGGCTTTTTTTAAAGCACTATTGTTGTTTTGTGTTCTTAGTCACACTTTCTCACAGCTATATCAAATCTAAAACCAGTTATGAAGTACCTGGTGCTGCAAAATATACTGGTGCTAAACGTAGCGAGAGCTCCTCATACAGTCTGGTTGGTACTTGAATTATTTAGATAATATAGTATTTTCATTTCATGTGTCTATATTACCCTTTTGGATTAACACACACAGACAGACACATGAAATAATAGTTCAGTGTAGAACAAAATAATAGCTAAATAATGTATAAATCATAGAATAGCAGTATTATTACAGTATTGTGAGCTTGTTACCAATAGAGAAGTCAGCTTAAGACAAAACCCTCAATGTTTTTCATGTACTTAATTTTTTTTCCTAATACATGACCACTGTTTGGGTTGCGTGATATATCGGCTGCCATACCTATTTTTTGTATCTTATTTAATATTATTGCTATTGGCTCAACAACAAAATTGTGTCAATTAATTGTGTTTTTCTACTGGTCAAACCACTTCACATGTTTGCTGCGCAACACTTTTTCAAATTATTTTAGTAGCATATTGGTTGATGTTCTAGTGCAGGGATGCCCAAAACGTTTCTTATACAGAGCCAAAAAGCAAGCTTGATTGATGGCTGTGGGCCGAAGGTAAATATACCAAACTGCATTACATTAAAGTTGCCATTTCTCTTATTTTAAAATAACTAGAATAACACTGATTAATATTAATGCAGGTTTTTATAACAGTTAAAACAAAAATGATCCCATTTTTGACAGAATGGAGTTAAAAAACGAATACACAAATCAAGCTGCAGCTGTTTTTGCCTTGAATTGATGTCTCGCTGAAGCGTTACGCACTGTTCTCTACCCGTAGAGTCGCAGTATTTCCATTTTCTGATTCATTTCCAACTCTGATTCATTTACAATATTGAACTGAAACTTAATTTTAGTAGGTTAATTGTTAGTTGCAATCATGCAGAACATTGTCACCTTGGAATTATAAGGTTCTATCTGTGTTCTGAACGATGTTGAGATATTGAGTTTCTAAGTTTTTGCATTCCATAGCAAACAGTACGTGTGTAACATTTGTTTTTTAATTAAAAAGTCTTAAAATGTAAACAACTTATGAAAAAAAAAAAACATCCCATAATGTAAAGTTGTCAATTAATATGAAGACATATAATCAATTTTGACAAAAATGTCAGATAGAATCTTATAATTCTAAGGAGACGACTTGGAGAATTATATATTTATGTATTGTTTGCATATATATCATTGAAATTGGTAGGAAATTCCATATTGGTGCATCCCTACTTACTGTATATTAATTTGTGGTCACATTATGTACATTTCAGTGAAACATTGCAGGAAAAACCCATTTTCAAAACGGTAGATGTGTATGCTTGTGCAAGCTTGTGTCTCTGTTATCGTTCTGTTGGTAATAGAGCAGGATGTCAGGACCTGGAAGAATAATTGGATCCCCTCAAGAGTCTCCTTTGGGGGTTTTCAATGACCTAAAATAATTTCTGTGGTAAACATAACCCAGCACTCGAACATTTTGTTCTACAGGTTAAACTGCACAGACTCGCACCCCAAATATTTTACAAAACCCTCATAAGAGCTTTTAAAAAAAATCATGTTTGCACTATGGCTGTGTTTAATTCAGTGTTTCCCAGCACTGTTCCTGAAGGCACACCAACAGCACATCTCTTCCTATTCAAACAATCCTGAATCAACTCATCAGAACATTACAAGAGACTCTAAAACCAGAAATGAATGGGTCAGATAAAGGAAAAAAATATGTGCTGTTGGTGCGCCTCCAGAAACGGTTAGGAAACACTGCTCTTATTTACTCAATGGTAAAACATCAGGCTATCACGTTTACCACAGTTTTCCTATACGTTGCATTTGAAAATCTTCCCATGGCTAATTGTTCTTCTGGGTTTTGACTGTCCTTGGGGATTCATTGGACCAAATATGAGCCAAATCACTGTGAGAAACTTGTCCACCCTCACATGAAACTCTCAAGCGCGCAGATTTCTCTTTAAATCACCAACAGAAAGTAGCGTTCAGAATGTTAGCTTCACAAAAATGATAATCCTTTATTTGCTGATAACACATTGCTGTAAATATCATTAGTGTGAAAAGGAACAAAAGTCGTTGGCGTCATACCGCCCCCTAGTGTTCCTTTTACCCACAAACTCCATTCAAATGTATGCCCAAATATGAGTTTCACAAAATCGTAGGCTGAAGCATATATTTCTAATGAGCCTGAAATGCTAATTTGTCAACAACTTTCACTATGTTGATATGAATGAAGGTGCTGTGCAGATATGACGACCCTTTCAATTGGTAGAGCAAACTTGTAAGTGGCCTTTGTCTGACTTTTATCCATGCATTACAATGACAATATACAATAGCTTTTTATTATCTGTGAGCTTTCATTGTTTTGCTGTGAGATGTCAACAGGATGCTATTAATGTCTACTACAGTATGTTAATCAGATAATTCCACTACTCGTATTTCTTGTACATGCATTTCCAGCTGCATGTTGTAATTACAGTGTGTCCTCTTTTTTTCTAGACAGGTTAGACAAATTAAAAAGAAATTAGAAGGCTTTTGTTCTGCTTTTTTATGTTTTAGATATCATTTGGTTTTATGTTTAAAAACAAAGGCAGAAGAGTGCAGCAGCACACCAGTAACACATTTGCATCTTATAGTCCATCTCTGCATTACAAATGTCAGTTACTTTAAGCCTTCATCCAGGGACCATGTGCCGTTTCCGCAATCAAAAGCATTTATGCTCGCGTTGTTTTGCTCTAGAACATCAGGTGAAGGTTTTGAGCTGCATTACGATCAGCTGATCAGCACCCAAACCACAACTGCAACACATTTGTTCAAGTTGCACTGAGACTTTTAACTGATTTGGGTTTATAATAATGTATTTGCATTAGATGTTTGTATAGGCTTGTAAATCTATGCTTAACTTTTTTTGTTTACATTGATGATATTTTTTTCTACATAAGATTAACATGGTTTTAACAGTCGCTGTTGAATTATTAACATTGTTTTGTAACACTTTTTTTTCATTAAAGAATTTTTGAAAATGAATTGTGAATTTTTTTTTTGAATAATAATTTAGAGCCATAAAAAATCTTAGATTGTCTTTCAGTGAGTTGAGGTCTTTGCACACTGAAAAATTCATTAGGTACACAAACCTTGCACAGTGTCCGATGCAAATTAATCAATCCATTTGGAGAAGAAAAACAAAAAGCAAAACATTTTGGAGTCTGTTCAAGCAGTGATACGTTTTTCTCCTCTCTTCTCCAATATAGAAAAAGAAAGAGGAATATGCTACAGTAATTGTGTTCATCCAATACTGCACAGAGAGAAAGGAGAGTTTCTCCTTATCAAAGAGTTGTGCTGGATAATCATGAAATGTAAAATTTACTTCTCATGGTTCAAACATGAATTTTTACAACTACAATTTAATGAATTTTCAAGTACATTTTCATGACGTAATGTGTCATGGAATGTCTACATATACATGGTAAATATTAGGAAAAACAATGATATTCAAATTTATTACACCATATCATAGAACACACAACAATCTGTTTGATAAAACTATTAATCTATTTTGTTTAAATTTGTTTTTATATCTATGTAAAATTGATTTTGATAATGTTAACACAGTACTAACAATGTGAGAGCAGGGTTTTGGCCAAGGACAGAAAAGAAGTAAAGACAACTAACTTGTATTGAAGTTAGGGCTGCACAATACATTGTTTTAGCATCGATATTGCAATGTGTGCATCCGCAATAGCCACATCGCAGGATATGCAATGTTGGGATTACAGTTTAATAAAGAGTTGAGTCATAATGTAGTAAAAGTTGATCATCCGCATGCATCTTTAAAGAGATAGTTCACCCAAAAATTATTTGCCATTTTCATTACACCCTTCACTTGCTTCAAACATCTGAGATTGAGTCACAAAAATAATATAAATTCATAACTCCTATAGTATTAAAACAAGTGAAGTGTGAGTAAATAGTGAGTACATTGTAATCTTTGAGTAAACTGTCCCTTTAAGGCCTGTGTGAACATTTCAATATTTAAAATTTTAAAACATCCGACCACAAGAATTTTTTTTAACTTTAATAAAGATTAACTAATATACAGTAAAGACTATGCAGTGTTGATTATTCAATATATGTACCTGAAAACAATAATTCATGTTTATCTAAACTATATTTTATTTATCTATGCTTGTAATTTATATTATTCAAGATTCACTCCCCTACAAAATCCCCACAATCAATCTTAATAAACATGTTAAATATCGGTTAAAACTGTATTCACATAGCAATATATATAGAAATACTAAATATCGTACTGTCAGTCAGATCTTTCCAACATCGCGCAGCAAGTATACAGATATTTGTTGAACTGATTCCCATGACTTATCCAAAATTTTGTGGGTTTTCCTAGAAAATGCCACGTCAAAATTACATGCCTTTCCCAGGTCTTCCATGACCGTATGAACTCTGATTTCAAGAAATCGGTGGAATTTTGATACATTGGGTGTGATATGTGATGAGGTGACATGTCCCTGGCTAATAAACTGGGCTCGACATCAAACACATTCACTTTACACAAGTTATCCATAAAAGCTTGAGGCGATTCGGATGCACATGTCCGCCATCAGCACGTTGTTCTCTCACCATGGCAGGCAGGCAGGCGCGCACGCACGCACGCACGCGTATCCATATAATTTCGCCACCTTCATCCATAACGCACACTATTGTCACAAACGTACATACACATGTTGTTTGAATGTTTTCGGTTTGTCTGCGCCTAAGTGTTTACGGTTGTTATTTGTTTAATATTTACCAGTTGTTTGGCGTCCGTGTGTCTGTTTCATCGGTTCTTCAACCAGCCGGTCAAACAGAGCACCTTCCAGCGGCCTGGCTAAATAGTGCCAAGTTCGGCGTAGAGCGCTCCAGAGCAACCGGAAGCCGACTCGTCCATTGTCTTTTGGATAGGGGAAGAGATGTGTTTATACTTCTTTATGTATATTTTCATGTTTATATGTTCATATATTTTAGTTAACTTTGATCAATTGTGACTGTTTAGTGTCTAATGTGTTTTAAATAATGTACAGACACATGTAGTACAGATATTTACCTTCTAACAAGGGTATGATGGTTTTTGTCAAAGGGGCGGGGCTTTGCCCTTAAAAGGCAGCCCCAAATGCCAAATTAGTGTCAGTTAATCTGGCGAGTGACTTGTCTAGAATCCATCAAAGGGTTTTTTTTAACCACATTTTGTTGTATATTATGCACTGTGGGTGTGGCTGGAAGGGCATCCGCTGCGTAAAACAAATGCTGGATAAGTTGGCGGTTCATTCCGCTGTGGCGACCCCGGATTAATAAAGGGACTAAGCCGAAAAGAAAATGAATGAATGAATTATGCACTGTGGGTGATTGCCATAGATATCTGTGGCAAAAGTGAAGGCATTTTGTATTTTGCTTTTCACTTGTACGGTGGCTCTGGACTGTCAAATCACTTTTCAAAGCACTTTTGTTGGATGTGAACCATGAACCCGTACAAATTATTTTATGACACGTAAGTTTCGGAGACAATACGACTCAAATAACATGAGGTTGAATGTATATTTTTAATGTGCGATTATTATGGACAAAAAGTTCGGATTCAGTGTGCTATAACCTTAATAGCCATTAAAATGCTGCCATTTACTGGTGAATATTGGAGCTGTCCTGAGACTGATACAAATAATTGATACAGGCCATTTGTATCAATTTGTATTTGTAAATTCAAGTAGATTGAACAGGGTGTCACTGTGGCGCAGTGGGTAGCACGATCGCCTCACATCAAGAAGGTCGCTGGTTCGAGCCTCGGCTGGGTCAGTTGGCATTTCTGTGTGGAGTTTGCATGTTCTCCCCTTTGTTCTCTTTCCCCCACAAGTCCAAAGATATGCGCTATAGGTGAATTGGGTTAGCAAAATTCTGTAGTGTATGTGTGTGAATGAGTGTGTTTGGATGTTTCCCAGTGATGGGTTGCAGCTGGAAGGGCATCTGCTGCTTAAAACATATGCTGGACAAATTGGCGGTTCATTCCGCTGTGGCGACCCCAGATTAATAAAGGGACTAAGCCATAAAGAAAATGAATAAATGATTAATAAAGGGACTAAGCCGTAAATAAAATGAATGAATGAACATAAAGCAATCAAGTTGTCCAAGTTATTTCAGCTCACTTTACATAGGCTAAGTAGTTTGAACAAACAACAAACATATTTATTTGAGTGCATACTGGTGCATACTGTATATTAATTTGTGGTACATTTCAGTGAAATAGCTTTACTTTGGAATGTTGCTATGAATACAACTCCTCATGTGCTCCCTTGCCATTACACTTGGTTCTCAACACATTGCTGTATTTCCTTTCATTCATTTCCCCTTAAATTTTCTTTATTTGGACTTGTAAAAAGGATTAAGAAAGTCTTAAATGTACCCTCATGAAACCTGCTGAAACCCTGTTAGAGGAGAATCCCTTTTACCTATTAAAGAGAAAAGTTTGTTATAATTGGACATCATTTTGTTCAGACTGCAAGTGAAGATGTAGAGTAATATCTTTAGTCTGAAGGCTAAAACTGGGGGGGAAAACACTTTAAATGATTATTCTGTAATGTGCTGTAGCTGACCAAAGCTTTTCATCTCATATTGGAGCCGTTCCTCTTAAGGTCATGTTGCTTAATAATTGGACAGTAATGGGGCTGTTTTACTGATGTGAATTTGAAACCCGGCGTTTTGAAATCCGTTACTTGAGTAGACTGATTCAAGTTATGCTGTATATTGAGTTTGAATATAAAAGAGTTCATATTCATTTAATCTGTCCCTGGGCATTGCGAGGTACTTAAAAATCCAATTTACAAAGAAGGGAACGGGGCATTTCAAGGTACATGCTATCGCTGCAGACTCATCAGTGTTATTAAGAGCTCCTGAATAATTCAAAGCAAACCTATATGTTGATGGAACTGATGGCTGGACACATTACAGAAAGTTATTTAATGCTAATGCTGCGTGTCTGCTTCCAAATACTCGGCTCTTTCTTATGAACAGTGCTTCAGTTCAACCAAAGGCTTCTTTAATCTGCTGGATCAGATGGAAGACAGTAACTATAGTAATTATAAACATGCCTGCGATTCTCTTGTGCCAAAAGTAGCTCATCAAGTGAAGAGTCAGTGTGAGCACAAAGCTTTGATTCTTTCACTTTAAAAGGCTTGCCAAAAGAGTCCATGCGTTGCATCTGATGCCCTTTAAAATAAGTCGTCAAAAGAAACATTGAACTGCAGATGACATTCTCAGACAGGGACACAGCGTTTTCTAGTGGTTGGAAACCGTCTAATCTTGTGTGAGAATCACCAGCTCATGGGAAA
Organism: Danio albolineatus; assembly: GCA_903798035.1. Classification (NCBI taxonomy): domain Eukaryota; kingdom Metazoa; phylum Chordata; class Actinopteri; order Cypriniformes; family Danionidae; genus Danio; species Danio albolineatus. Next base: position 1,252,057 of record CAIGQQ010040405.1, on the reverse strand, counting down.
AACTTGCTGCCTAGTTTAAAAAGAAATGTTTAAAACACTGTATTTAATAATAAATAAACGTGTCAATTGTTTGTGTGAATGAACGGATTTATTTGAAACAAGATAGCAAACTATCAAGTGTTCGCCAACTTTCATGGTAATTTCGATTAGTGCTAAATTTGACAGCAAATTTTGATTCGGTCTTTTGACAAATTCTATTTTAGTTTTTGTCATATTTCAGTCTTCTCAATCATTTTAGTTTTAATCATATTTTAGTCTTCTGAATCATTTTAGTTTGAGTCTATCTTTAGTTGACTAAATTTTGTAAGATTTTAGAAGACTACATCTACTCTAGATAGTTGACTAAAATATATTTGGTTTAATATAAGTGTAATTTAATTAAATATTGTATACATTTATTTTTGCAAAATATTATAACTATAAATAAAACAGTCAAGTTAAAATATGGATTATAGCTTTTGAAGACCAAACACTAGATATGCATTGTTTATTTATATCATAAGTAATATGTAAAATTATGGAATCACGGTCTGAAAAAACAGTATAGTAATCTGAAAAAGCAGGATTGTGCAGTTATTGAGCAAACCCTTTATTTTAAGATGGTAAACCACACATCTTTTAACCAGTCTGTTGAACAGTTTCAGGCTATTACATTTTTGAAAGGGTATAAAATAGTTTGTTCACTTTGCAATGTCAGTCTATAGCTGTGGTTCAGTTACTTTTTTAAATGTGTGTGTGTGTGTGTGTGTGTGTGTGTGTGTGCTGCACCATACACCAAGATTAATTCTGATTGGATATTTAAAAAAAAGTTTTATTCGTCAACGAAAATGTCAGTAGGCCTATATTTTTATTATAGTTGTCGTCATCATCAATTAATTATTATTTAGTTTTTCTCTAGTTTTTATTGGTATAAACTTGGTCGTCACAAAAAAAATAATTTTGTCAACAAAATGAACACTGATCTTAATCTTTTGTTTCAAATGTGAACTTACATGCAAAATTATTAAAAAAGAAGTGATTGTATAACTAACCAGTACGCTTCAGGTTAAGTATCGATTCTCATGATATGTGCTTCATTATCTGCCTATTACTATAGGCGATATTAATTGTTTATTAGCACTTCGAGAAGATCTGCCAAATGTAGTCTTTAATAAAACAAACCAGCATCTCTGAGAGACGCAATGTCAGACACAATGAACTTAATGGAGCTAGTGATGGGTAGGGTTAGGTGAACCCTAAAGCATTGCATGCAGCTCAGATTGCATCTGCACCAGGTCTGCATCCAGACCCCTCTAATCTATTGGGATTTTTTTAAAAAAAGAAAGAAAGAAAAAGAAGAAAAGAAAAAGAAACCAATCATTTTATAACTCCCCTACAGTTAAGTTTATTTGTTTTGTTTTGTTTTTCATTCAAGTGATGTACTGGTCTGGAAGGTGCATTGTTAACTTAGTTTAGCATAATCAAATTAAACAACTATCATCAAAATGACCAGAGTTTTATACATATTCTTATTTAAAGCTTGACCATTCAGTAGTTACATTGTGTGCCAAGACAAACAGAAAAAAACGTCTCAAGAGTTGCAATATTTTCAGGCACTATAGAATATCATTATACCTGCTGCAGCCATGGTACAGCAGCAAAGTTCCTTGATTATTACGCCGGAATTTCAAGTCCTATCAGCCAACTTTTCATTTTCTGACAGTTTAAGTACATGATGTAACTACAGAAGAGTCAAGCTTTACAGGAGTATGATTAAAACTCTGGTCATATTTGATTGAGGAGCATGCTAATGATCTAACACAATTAGTGCCAAGAATCGATTGCTAATTAGTAAAAACTTTAGTTTTTTTTTTAGATAAGATAGATGATGGCGACACGGTGGTCGCTGATTCGAGCCTCGGCTGGGTCAGTTGGCATTTCTGTGTGGAGTTTGCATGTTCTCCCCGTGGTTGCGTGGGTTTCCTCCGGGTGCTCCGGTTTCCCCCACAGTCCAAAGACATGCGGTACAGGTGAATTGGGTAAGGTAAATTGTCTGTAGTGTATGTGTGTGAATGAGTCTGTATGGATGTTTCCCAGAGATGGGTTGCGGCTGGAAGGGCATCCGCTGCGTAAAACAGATGCTGGATAAGTTGGTGGTTCATTCTGCTGTGATGACCCCGGAATAATAAAGGCACTAAGCCGAAAAGAAAATGAATGAATGAATGAATGATAGATGATCTTGCCAAAATCAAAAGAGTAAATGCCAGCAAAATGTCTGAAAAGAGATTTAAAAGCATTTCCAACTGGTTATGAATATCTATCTATCTATCTATCTATCTATCTATCTATCTATCTATCTATCTATCTATCTATCTATCTATCTATCTATCTATCTATCTATCTATCTGACTATCTAGGGCTGCTCAAACCTGTTTCTGGAGATCTACCTTCCTACAAAGTTCAGCTCCAACCCTGATCAAACACACCTGAACCAATTAAATAGGACCTGAACAGCACTTGATAATTACAGGCAGGTTTGTTTGATACGGGTTACAACTGAAATCAGCAGGAAGGTAGATCTCCAGGAGCAGGGTTGAGCACCTCTGATCTAATCTATCAAAGAAAAAAATCCACCAAATTTGTTTAAACACGCTCGTACAACGTTAAATTTTTCTCTGATGTTTATATAGAAGGAACGTGGCTTAGCTGCAGTCACACTGCACTTTTAACCCCATTGACTTCTATTCATAGTCATGCGAATGCTGCAGACTGGAAATGCAAGTTTCACATGACGATGAAATCCAAAGCTCAACCGTGGTGAAATCTGGCCTGCAATTTTACATCACGTGTTTTGAATGTGTGCGATTAACAGAAGATCAAAACGCAGCAGAAATTTTAAATATGAATGAATCGTTCATTTTATCAGTGTAACATCATCTTGTTTTTGACCCACCCCTTTCTGCAGCACCATCTGACAGAGTTTTGCATGGTGAAACTTTAATTCAGTAAGAAACGATTTTACAGGTCAATTTCCAATCCTAGGATTCGGCCCTAATTTGATATGGTTAGTTTTGACCATTTTTGGAATGGTTGTCGACGACTGCCGTCCTTTCCTTACTTCTCCCGTTTTCAAAATAAGAGTCCCACATACATAGCAAGATTAATACAAGGTTAGATAAACTTAATATCAAGGGGAAAATACATAATTGTTGTTCCAGGAAAGGGGCCTCACTGTGGCACAGCGAGTAGCACAACCGCCTCACAGCAAGAAGGTTGCTGGTTCAAGCCTCGGCTAGGTCATTTGGCATTTCTGTGTGAAGTTTGCATGTTCTCTCCATGTTGGTGTAGGTTGCTCCGGTTTTGTGTATGTGTGAATGAGTGTGTATGGATGTTTCCCATTGATGGGTTGCAGCTGGAAGGGCATCCGCTGCATAATACGTATGCTGGATAAGTTGGTGGTTCAAACTGCTGTGGCAACCCCAGATTAATAAATGGACTAAGCCCGACAAGAAAATGAATGACTGAATGTTCCAGGAAACGTTGTGGCCAATCAAACACTGCTTGAGGCGTGCATATTAATGATCCTGTGTGGATCGGCAGAGTCTGTGTTTTTGGCCTGTTTTTTAGGGTGAATAAGTATAAGAAGCTTCTTCTGCCAATGGGAGAAAACCAATACACTTCCTGTGACAGATGAATTCATGAATCCTTTTTTCAATAAATGAATAAATACTGCCTTAATGTGCAAGAATGACTGTCAGCTTTATTAAGATGTTCTTGCTCAAATCAAGAAACACTTACACAACCACTGCGATGTGTGCGCTAAAAATCTGACATGTTTTCCACAACCACTTTCTTCAAGCATCACAGCCATTAATCATTAGTTCTTCTCTTACTGCTCTGCAGACAGACACAAACTCCCAAGTTCTTCTATGCATGAATAATTATCAGCGGCTGGCTGTGAGCTATGACTGTGAGTCACTTCAGAAAAAGAAAAACAACTCTGTGACCAAAACATTACATATTTATGTCAGGAAATGCATAAAAATAGCAAAGTTTCTCCAGTTTGATTGGTAACATTCACCAAGTACATATACAGTGCCCCTCACAGACATAATTCCCCATTTTAGACATTACCCAGACCATTAAACAGACTAGTGTCAACATACACTTGTTCTCTAGTCCTTTATCACAGTGCAATATGACCTGTAAGAACATTGCAATAAGATATAATAAAGTAAAAGAATTACAGTAAAGACTCCATATTGTTTAAGAAAAAAATATATAACCCCATCACCCTCTCACTCATTTATAATGCCATTTAAAGTCAATCAAGACAACCTGAGAGGTCTTCAATTTATTTTTCTCCCTTTAGTTGGTCATTTTATCATTTCCTCTGTGGTCAGTAACCTGCTTGTGTTGATTTCCATCATTTCTGCTGCTTCTCAACGGCTCTCCAAACCTCCCCTTCAGGATACTGATGCTTTTTCACAGACTCCTCCAGCATTTCACAAGAGAATCCAGGGTCCTTGAGAAGTAGAAACACATATTTATGTTACAGTATTATTACATGATAATTTAATGTGCGTTTGTTCAACTTGAGACGATATATTTATTTTTGGTTTTACTATATGTGACCATGGACCACAAAACCAGTTGATTGTTTTTGAAACTGAGATTTATACATCATTTGAAAGCTGAACAAATAGGTTTTCTGTTGATTTGTGGTGGGATAGGACAATATTTGGAGATACTAGTATTTTAAAATCCAGAATTAGAGGTTAAAAAAAAAAAAAAAGTCAAAATATTGAAAAAACAAACAACAACAACAACACACCTTTAAAATTGAGCAAATTAGGTTCTTAGCAATGCATATTACTTACCGAAATTGTATTTACAGTAGGAAACAAAAATACGTCTTCATGAAACATTATCTTTATTTAAAATTCAAAGAATTTTAGCCATAAAAATGGCCCCATTTGTATTTTTTCTGCACTAACATTGTGACTCTAATGACAAATAAATATTATATTATATCCTAGGTCTCAAACTCAATTCCTGGAAGGCCGCAGCTATGCAGTTTTGCTCCAACCTTGATCAAACAGACCTGATCCAACTAATGAAGGTGTTCATGACTCTTTTGAACACCTCAATTATTTGGATCAGCTGTGTTTGATAGGGTTGGAGCAAAACTGTGCAGAGCTGCGGCCCTCCAGCAATTGAGTTTGAAACCTATGTATTACAAGCTTTAGAAGAACATTTATAATATAGACCTTTTTATGTGCAGTTAAACCAAGGGTGCTCAACCCTGTTCCTGGAGATCTACCTTCCTACAGAATTTAGCTTAAACCCTGATCAACTACACATAAGCTCAAACCCTGCTCAAACACACATAAACCAGTTAATTAGGACCAGAACAGCGCTTGATAATTGGGCTGCAACTGAAATCTGTAGGGAGGTAGATCTCCAGGAACAAGGTTGAGCACCCCTGAGTTAAACACTATGCAATGCTTCAGAGAATAATAGCTGCAATATCACATTTTGCACCATGTTGATTTCATTTTGAGAGTTGTTACAGTACATTATGAATGTTTAAAATAGTAAACATTACATTACACGTTTTATGTTTGGTTGGCTTTTTTCTGTAAGAAACCACATGAATACAAGCAATTCCATATAATGCATTTCATTAATTAACTGGTTGCAAAGTCCTTTGTTTCATAGCTAAAGAGCTAAAAACAAAAGCAGTGTTTTCAGTTCAATGGCCATCTTCATTTACTTCTGAGTTGCTATATTTTATTCACCAAAAATACTCAACCATTCATTCATTCATTCATTTTCTTGTCGGCTTAGTCCCTTTATTAATTTGGGGTCGCCACAGCGGAATGAACCGCCAACTTATCCAGCATTTTGTTTTACGTAGCGGATGCCCTTCCAGCTGCAACCCATCTCTGGGAAACATCCATACATTCTCATTCACATACATACACTACGTACAATTTTAGCTTACCCAATTCACCTGTACTGCATATCTTTGGACTTGTGGGGGAAACCGGAGCACCCGGAGGAAACCCACGCAACCACGGGGAGAACATGCAAACTCCACACAGAAATGCCAACTGACCCAGCCAAGGCTCGATCCAGCGACTTTCTTGCTGTGAGGCGAACATGCAACTCACTACCCAACCGTGGCGCCAATCCTCAACCAACTTTTTTTCTAGTAATTTTTTTTGTCTTGTTTAACTTACCTTTGGTGGAATGTATTTGGCATTTCTGATCACGGTGGGGCTTTTGAAGTGTTCATGTAGGTGATCCACAAACTCACACATCCTTTAACACACACAATAAGCAAAAGATCAAACAAATGAATTTATTTCATTATATGCAGAAGCACAGAATGCTAGGGAATGGCACGACCTGTGAATGTTAAGTTGGATTTGTGTCAACTGTGAAGGTTATAATCAAAAACTCTCAGGGATAGGTAATGTTGGTTATATCTGAGAATGTAAAGAGCTGAGGAAGAAATTGAGTGTGTATCAGAATGTCAGATATTGGGGATATAGTGTTCCTGGAGGAAAACACTTCAGATACGGAACGCATTAATAAATAGAATCACTGCCTTTGAACTGACTTTGTGTTTTGAAACTTTTCTGATCTTTTTCATTCTCATACTGTAACATTGCACAATAAAGGAACATGTAAAGAGCATAAATGGACTTCTTCTACAAAATGTTCACACTAAAAAATATATATAAAAAAAGATATGTTGGCTTTAATTAACTTTATGTCAACAGGTTTCATGTAACCAAGTTAAGTTACCTTGAAGAAAGAATATTTATTGTAGTGAACTTAAGTTAGTTACATAAAGGTAATGAAATGTTTAGTTCAGTCAACATAACATTCATAATTTAGCTTTAATCTAGCTTTAATCTATTTAGTTATTGAACTTAAGTAATTAAATAGATTTAAGCTAAATTGTGGTATACACAACATGGCATTACAAGGGAGTATGTTACATTAATGCTTCAAATGTTGTCACGGCCTTAATATAAATACATAAAAAGAGAACAAATCTCTACTGTGTGTCCACATTTTGAAAACTTTCTGTACACTTTCTCAATTTGTACTGTAATCTTCATCTTTTGATTCCCATATAATGAGAGCGATTGTTGTGGTTTGAATCTTGCTCTCTGTGTTGTTTTGAAACCGCGCATGTGCAGAAATGCGGTACTGTAGAAGAAACACAACTCCCTTTTCATTCATTTTAATTAAGCGAGCTGTTTAAATTTGAAAACTTTCTTTTTCTATTTTATTCCAACACAACTCTTTTGTTTTAATAGACAAACATAAGTGAATTGTTTAATTTAAATATAGTTACATTCTTTGGACCAACTAAAGCCATAATCTATTTTTGAGTGCACCCAAAACCGAATGTTCTCTGAAAAAAAAAAGTAGACATTATTCACTTAAATTAATAATTCAGCCCCCCTCACTGCTGGAATCAGCTTCCAGAAATGATCAGATGTGCTCCAACATTAGGCACATTCAAATCAAGACTGAAAACACATCAGTTTAGCTGTGCCTTTACTAAATGAGCACTGTGCTACGTCTGACAGATCACACTATTATGTCTTTCTTTTCTTTTTTATTCTTTTATAACCTGTTTTAACACATTTGAATCTGTTTTTAAATAACTTTTATTATTTGTTTTTATTTTCTTATAATTGTCTCTTTTATTCCTGTGTACGTAAAGCACTTTGTTTTGTGACTGTTATGTAAAGCAAATTGCCACTGTGTATGAAATGAGCTATATAAATAAACTTGCCTTGCCTAAATCTTAATTTCCCGCTTCCCTGATTAATACATTAAGAGACTGCACATGTATACTTATTGAAAGTAGTCACTTCATAAAATAGATTTTTTGTGTGATCATTTTTACTTATTTGAAATATATCCAATCAATCAATCTCTACACATATTTCTTTCGAAGCTCCATATGTACATGTGATGTAATGATGAGTTATGAATATGAGTGAGCTGATATGCACTACTAAAGGAACTATGTTAGAGTATTTGTCAAATTAATTGATGGCTAATATTCCCTATTTTTTATTTATCTATATATAGCTGGGATGAATTTAACCCCAGTAATATATTTGACTAATTTACAAATGTATTAATTTGAAGCCAGATTAATTATATATTAAAACTGATTATTAACTGATTTTCTAGAACGAATTTAATTGCTAACTAGTCAATTTTAACTGGCCTATTACTAGGCACACACTATAGCTGTGTCTCATTTCAGAGGCTGCATTCTCCGAAGGATGCAGACATCAAAGGTGAGTCCTTTGAAGTCCACACAGGCCAAACCGAGCATTTTGAAATGAGACGATCTAGCCTACAGAGGACAGATCTCATCACCTAGCAAATGTAACAGCTGCTGTTAATAAGCAGTAATAAAATTTGTATTGATTTTTTTCCCCAAAGTGATTTTAAAACTTATTTCAAACGATTTGAGAGCAAAACAAGGTTTACAAAAGCTGGAAATATATTTCCTTTGATCCATACATGTGGCATAGACATGTAAACATTCTATAAAATAACTCTTTAGTAAGATATGTCATACTGTTTTTGGTTTTTAACATGTTTAGATATCCAAATAAAATCTAATTCACACATTTAAACCAGAGTTTTCTTTTAAAAACGTCCTGCAGTTAAATGCGCAATGAATCTTGGGACGTTCGAGGCCGCGAAGGATCCACTGGTTGTGTCCTTCATTTCCTGGGAAACAAAGGACGCATTTTGAGGCTGCGTTTGAAGGAGCCTTCAAATTTTTTTGAAATGAGACAGCCTTCGTTGAGCCACGATGACGCAGTGCACTTCGAATGCATCCCTCAGAGGATGCAGCCTCTGAAATGAGACAGCTTATATCTGCACATGCAGAAATCAGCAGATTCTTTAGCCATTCATTGAGTCTATATATTTACCTGTGTAAATGTGTGTTAATTAATATTTATTCAGTTTTTTAATTAATTTCTGTAATATTAGGGACTAAAATGAAAATGATTTATTTACAACACAGTTTGGAAAGTAGTATTTTCTGTCTTTTAGTAGCTATATTATATAAGAGACTTGCTTTGTTCGCCAAATAAGAGGATCTAGTTGAATTTAAAAAGTTAAAAAGGTATTATTTTTCATTTAAATGATTAAGTTTTTAGTTACAAGTACTCCCAAAAGCATAAATTCACAGATTTCTGGACAGAATTAGCAAAAAACGTCTGCAGATTATGTTTGGCCCTTCCTATTACCTACACTGATAACAACAAGGTAAAGTACTTCATAACTGACAAGCCATGTTCAAGCATATAACACATTGTTTCTTTACACATACCTATTACTTAAACTAGCAGACACTGAAATGTAGTCAAATAAAATAAGGTGCTGTACAAGCTCACACAGTCCAACACCGCCAGCATGAGGACACACAGGAACTGCAGAGAAAAACAAGACATGTTTAAACTGCAGGAAAAATGCAGATATTTACGGTATTGGCCAAAGTGATATTCACCCTTTATTTTCTATATATTGACGTCAAATTTATATGCATACAGTATTGCATCCAACAGATTGAAGTGATAAGGTTGCTTTTATGGTAATGCTAACAAAGATGTTTTTTTTTTTTTTTTTGTATTAGCTAGAGTTGATAAATAATGAATTCCTTGACCAGTTTTTGTGTTTTCCTTTTCACAATATAAGATTTCTAAGTGATGGTTCATCTTAAAATGGAAACTCTGTCATCATTTACTCACTTGTTCCAAACCAGTTTGAGTTGTTGGAAACCTGCAACCATTCACTTTCAGAGAATGAAAAACAGATAATATGGAAGTCAATGGTAACAGGTTTTCAACATTCTACACAATATCTTCTACTGTGTTCAAAAGAAAAAAACCTCTGAAAGTCAAGGATGAGTAAATGACAAGAGTATGTTCCTTTTCGGGTGAACTACCCTTTTAAACAACTAGTGCTTTTCAGCCAACAATGAACTTCCGGTGCAAGTTTAATGTGACTATTTTCAATTTCATAAGGTTCTCGTGTAACGTCAATGTTGTAATGTAATTAAATTACAATCAGTTAAATAGACTTTAGCATTCCTTTAGTCGTTCAAGTGCAGTACAAGACCTTGTAAATACTAGCGCCGTCAGTAGCTGCAGGCTAACTCAATTGAAAATACTGGGGTAAAATAAATGTCCATATTTTAAAGTAATGGCGTGGAAAATGGAATTTAATGCAGTGCTTCTTGTCTGGTCTCAGAACCACTTTATATCTGTGTGCATGTACCCCATTGTTGTTCAAATGTGCCCTCCGTAAATCCCATTAGCCACTACTGGACATAATCGCTTACCGTACATTGATTTGAGCAGGACATTTATATTCCATTTACCATTAAACTTGGCAGCCATGAGTATAGTGGCAAGGTTCTCATTGACACTGCCGACCCTACAGCTGTCAATCTGAACAAACTGCAGAGCTGAGGCCTGGAGAAACTGCTTAAACATCACTCTGTTGTGGCACTGCAAATAAACATGCAAAGATCAACAGACATTCAGGTATATCAAAGTCAAATTTAAGCAAAGTTTTAATAAAAAAATAAAGTTAAAAAAATAATATCATGTACTCACCCTCACATCATTCCAAACCTTTTTTACGGAAAAAAAAGAAATGCCCAAGCACCATTGTGTTTGAACCCCAACAAAAATGGACCCTATTATGCTTTTTGGAAAATTTTATTTTAATACAGTTAAATTGTATGTTCAATTGTATGTCAAATTCCAGTCTGACATCCCGCACAAACAAATGCAGGTTTATAATATATTTTATTTATAATAGATTATATTATAGTCAGCATATGACTACATCCATAGAGTGACGATCCTGTTTTTTTTTCTTCTTTCTTTTGCATTCTTAATGTTTTGTGTCCATACATGTATAATTTTAAGTAATGTCTATGTCCAGATGGAAATGGGACAACTGGGTTAAACCGGTGTAAAGCATATACCACAGCTACTGTATGTGTGGTGCTCTTAAAAAACTCAGAGGCACGGGATACACTGAAATCACAGAACAACATCTTTCAAACCACAATGTTGAAAAGTAGCTAGCTACAACTACTGTAGTTACATTACAGACGTAACTGCATATTTCAGTAGCTTTACAGTAACTCGGCTACTTTTAAAACAGTGTAGTTAGCTACTTGTCACAGCAAATATTGGTAAAGCGCTACAATCGTTACAATGATAGACTGTAACAGCACAGTGCATTACCACCATCTACTGGTTTATAATGCACCTTGCAGCTTTACGTTTATTTATTTATTCACCCATTCATTAGTATTTTTAAAAATAATAAATCACCATTAACAGTAGCTTGAATTCAATCCATGAACAGGATTCAAACAACTGGCAATTAACATTAGGAACTTTGGCTTAAGAATTTCTTGTAGCAATCAGTCTCACAGTATTTTTGAGAAAATGCTTCTGCGTTTATTGTAATTCACTAACATTATTATTATTACTATTTTATAATTAATATTATTATTATTTTATAGTTGTTATTTTTATTATTATTAATAATTATTATGTACCTTTGTTCTGACATTCTGTTTGAGATATCTGGATATTGTTTCATCCTACTTGTGCTTTTTTATTGATTTAAATACCCAATATTTTACTTTCCTCAATGTTTATTTTATTATTTCCAATTTACATCAAAAATACAATGCGTTGGCATTTCTGTGTCGAGTTTGCATGTTCTCCCCGTGTGCGCGTTTCCAAAGGCATGCGGTATATGTCAATTGGATGAACTAAATTGGCTGTAGTGTAAGAGTGCGTGTGTATGAGTCTTTCCCAGCACTGGGTTGCAACTGGAAGGGCATGCGCTGTGTAAAACATATGCTGGATAAGTTGGCGGTTCATTCTGCTGTGGTGACCCTTAATAAATAAGGGACTGAGCTGAAGAAAAATGAATGAATGAATGAATGAATGAACAATGAAATTCTTACTGTTCGTATCACAATGCTGGACCAGATCCTTGAATGACCCATTTCAGACACGGTGAGAAAAGAGTTAATGCTGTGATGTATATCCTGCGACAATTAAAGTGTTTCTTTTTTAACCTTTGTGGTTGGGTGTAACCCAAGCTTTTTGTGTTTCGCAGAATAATGAAAGTGATACAAGTTTGGAATAACATGAGGGAAACTATTCCTTAAAAACACACCGCGCTGGCAAATAACAAAACATAAAGAAGAATAGTGGGACATACTGTATAAAGCTACAGTGGGTCCTATTATGATGCAATTCTTGCACCATCACACGAACTGTACACTGACCTGCTCTCCTGAGGCAACTCCAATACCCAAAGGTGCAAGTGCCTAGAACAATATACACATACAAACTCAAAACCTGACTTGCATGACATTATAGTGAACATATTGAACCTGTTTACCTTAGAGATGGAAGCATGACCCAGAATATCATCAGGACAGGTGGGTTCCTCAATCCATAGAGGCTGAAACTCTGCCAGCTTGGTTACCCAGGTGATTGCTTCATTAACATCCCACCGTTGGTTGGCATCAATCATCTGATATGCAAATAAAAAGTTTTCTAAACTCTCCAGCCAAATGCAACCCTCTGCTCCTAGTTTAGACTAACTTTCATAGGGTTAGTTCACCTCAAATAACACATTTCACTAATGAGCATCTTTTTAACCAAACAGTTGTCCAACTGAAAGTCTATACACCCCAAACTCTGACTCCTTAATACATTCATAAATACAGAAATTAAGATATTTTGTATGAAATCAGAAAGCTCCCTCATCCTCCATTAACAGCTATGGTCCAGAGACGTTCAAAGTCCAGAAAAGGAACCAAAAACATTGTCAAAACAAATCATGTGACTTCAGTTATTCAACTGTAATCATACAAAGAAAAAATGTTGTGTGAAAAAATAAAAAAATTGAATAGTATATATATATATATATATATATACTATTCAAT
>CAIGQQ010040405.1:1211480-1238627 GCA_903798035.1 Danio albolineatus | reverse complement strand
CTCCTGAAAATTCATCTTTAAAATCATTGGAATAAATTAAATTAAATGATAAACTACTTTTGAACAGTTATTTTATAGTGCAATAACATTTCACAATTTTTCAATTTAAACTGTATTTTTGATTAAATAAATGCAGCCTTGGTGAGTTGGAAAAGCTTATTTTAAAACATTACTATATCTAACAGTCAAATAAGTCATGTAAAGGGTAAGGTAAGATTATTTTCATTTATTTGACCAATAAAATAAAAAAAAAATTTAAAAAATTATTTAAAATAAATAACCATATTGTTTTTTTATGTAATTTATTACTGTGGTGACAAAACTGAAACCTACATAGCATTCCAGTCTTCAATTATATTATTCCGATACACTGATTTGATACAACATATTTTATTATCATCATCAGCCATTATCAGTGCTGGAAACAGTTGTGCCATTTAATATTTTATTTTCTTTTTCCAGGATTCTTTCTCAGAATCTATTTTAAAGAGCATATTTTAGCAGTGTACAATATTTATCATCACCTTGGATGGCTTGAATGCATGCTACAGGAACAAAAAAGATTCATTTAAATAATAAGAAAATTCTGTTCACCTACAAACTATTTTATGCATTATTACTGAACATATATAGTACTTCTGAGATCAAAGGGAACTATGAAAAATATGAATTCAATACGATCATATCGAAACCTTTGAACTGTGGTGCACGTAAGGACTTCAGTGATCAAAAGGCACTTTCACACACACACAAAAAAATAAATGTGTTTAAACAACGTTGACGGTTCTTACCTCTGCTTTTCTGATCTTTTTTGCCTTTTACCAATATATCTAAAATGGAAAGACAGCAGAGAGAAAAGCAAAGCATTACATGCAAATGTTTACAACAGCTCAATATATAACAAAGCTGATAAAATCCTGACCTAATGCTTCCTGCTCCGTCAGAGCATCAGTGAGATATCTGAAATCAATACAGCTGATCAGCTTTGCAGGATCCTAAGCAGATGATTCAAAATATATATGAAAATAAACATTATGATGGACGTTCGGTGTTCAAGAGCTGCACAATATACCTCTATCTCAATGAATGATTGGTAGATTAAATGCAACATTTCATAATTACACCCAAAAATTAAAATTCTGCTATTAATGACTGACTCTCATGTATTGCAATCCCCTCAGACCTTCTTGAGAACACGAATTAAGATATTTTAGATGAAATCCGAGACCTTTTTATTCTTCATAGACAGCAACAATCCAGAAAAAGAACCAAAACTTTGGTTAAAACACTCCTTCAGTTGCTCAACTGTAATCATACAAAGCTCCAAGAACAAATTTGTGCACCAAAAAAACTGTAAAAATTACTTGGAAAACACTGGCAAACAATGTCAGGTCAGGGTGTGCATTTAATACAAGCCATATATGACACTTGCATGTTACACTGCTATGTCAAATTGCCTGTTGAAAATGTACATGCTAATTTGACGCTAGGCTTCTGCTGGTGCCAGATTTTCATGCTTGAATTGATTGCTGATGCTTTTAGTATGATATACGTTGTTATTACAATACTTACATAAGCTGCGAAAAAGATTACTTTAATAAATACAGTATAATAACCAAAGAATAATAAGCATATTGCTTTTTTGTATATAAATGATAAGAGTAAATATTTGTTTTTTTAAGTACAATAGGTGACACTTTACAATAAAGTCTCATCAGCTAATGCATCGAAATCAAAAGTAACAAATAGCCATATTGTGGGTATGTGTTAAAGTTAATAAAAAAAAAAAATACAACTGAATGTTGTTAGTTATTAACCCCAAAAATTAAACGACTTTTGATTTTAATGCGTGATTAGGCATGACATAAGACATTGAAAAACAACAATATATCGAAAACCAACGGATAAAAACACTGTATTATCTATGGACAGTTATCATCCAGTCCATATTAAACGGAGCTTGCCAGTCAGTCAGTTACATAGACTGACACGTAATTGTAAAAGAGTTTGATAAACAGAATACAATGTTATTTCAAAGATTTCTTTCGAGAGGATATCTGCAAAGTTGGTTGAATGATGCACTAAGTAAGGTAAATAAATTACATCGTCAAGATATTTTAAAAACAGTAAGACCTACTAAGAGATTTAAGGAGTTTTCAGTAAATTGCTTATTAACATATAACGAACATGGCAATTTTAATCAATCAACGATTTATAAATATTGACATATATTATCTCCAGACGAATCTTTAAATAATAAATTTTAACATTATCCATTATTTATTTTTAAGAGATTCCAAAATTTAGCAGATATGATGATTTACTCCGATATAGTAAGAAATAAGAAATCCACGTTCATACAAGAGTGTTTCCCGTGCAGAAATTGTGCTGCATGTCAGAATTTGATAAAGTGTAAAGAATTTTTGATTCCTGCAACAGGTAAAAATTCATTCATTCATTCATTTTCTTTTCAGCTTAGTCCCTTTATTAATCCGTGGTCGCCACAGCGGAATGAACCGCCAACTTATCCGGCATTTGTTTTACGCAGCGGATGCCCTTCCAGCCACAACCCATCTCTGGGAAACACATTCATACATTCTCATTCACACACATACACTATGGACAATTTAGCTTACCCAATTCACCTGTACCGCATGTCTTTGGACTGTGGGGGAAACCGGAGCACCCGGAGGAAACCCACGCAACTACGGGGAGAACATGCAAACTCCACACAGAAATGTCAACTGGCCCAGCCGGGGATCGAACCAGCGACCTTCTTGCTGTGAGGCGAACGTGCTACCCACTAGGCCACCGTGGCGCCCACAGGTAAAAATACAACAATAAAAACAAGTATTACCTGCTCTACTCGAGGTCTACATGTTAAAATGTCCATGCCAAAAGATATACTTTG
The DNA here is from genome assembly GCA_903798035.1 of Danio albolineatus. NCBI lineage: Eukaryota > Metazoa > Chordata > Actinopteri > Cypriniformes > Danionidae > Danio > Danio albolineatus. The sequence continues at coordinate 1,235,716 of CAIGQQ010040405.1, read as the reverse complement.
GAAAGTCATCACACCAGTTGAAGTTGCGAATTAATGAACATAAATCAAGTATATCATGACAAGATATAACTTCGGCAGTAGCAAGACATTTTATAGATTTTGGACATGACGTTAAACAGGTAGAATGAATAGGAATCGAAGAAGTATTTGAGTCACATAGAGGAGGTAATCTGACTAAAAGATTATTACAAAGAGAAGCGTTCTGGATTCATGAATTAAAAATCACTTACACAAAGAAGAATGAATGTGGAATTTGACCTTTCTGTGTTTCTTTAACGTTTTGTTGTTTAGCTATAATAGTGTGAATCATGGATTTTGAAGATGTAATGATACAGATAATGAAATGAAAATGTGTTCTTTAATGCTTTGAACTGTCGTCTTGTTGAACTGTTAATGTTTTCAACTGTCGAACTGTTTTATTGTTGTAGATATGAATAAGTGAATTATGATAATTTATATGCTATTTTCCTGTGAAATAATGTTTTCACAGGAAATATTTTCAGTAAGTAAATATTTCCTGTGTGGTTAATTATGGTATAATGAAACAAAAATGAGATTGTTTTTTTTTAATCAGAGTGGTCGTCTAACGAATAACGCAATGTGATTGTGGGATAAAAGGGTGGAGTGAGAGGATTGCGTCACGCAATGAGGAAGGCATTGTGCTGAAATGTTTGTGTTTTGTATCACCCGAAGAAAGTAAAATAAAAATTGTATGAAGCAATTATTTAATGAGTGCGTGACCTTCTGAATAGGCATCACATAATACATTAATAATGTACATTATTTCCAAGTGTGATTCATTAGTGGAGATCTCTCCTTTCCTAAGAGAATAAATGAAGGACATTGCATATAATCCCTTAAACATCTCTTGCAACTATTTAGTGAGGACACGTCATGGTCAGAAGCAGTTTACAGAAAATAATAGATAAAACAGATGATAAATTTGGTATGCAAAATGACTAACAATGCAATCTGGAAACATTGCAAATGATGGAAGATTAATTCAACGCGCCTCATTAAAGAAAAGGTTTGGAGTCCATATTTGATGCATAAGTTAAAATGCATCTTCCTTTGCTTGTAAACCTGTAAAGATTGGTTCATGTGATCGGCCAGATTAGCGAATACAGATCGAGTAAAAAAATGTGATTATCGGACGATCGATTGGAGCATCCCTAGTAAAAGGTTATAAAAATGCTTTTGTAGTTCTTTACATTGACTTAAAATTAATAAACTGATGTTAACAATGGCGCCACGGTGGCCTAGTGGTTAGCACGTTCGCCTCACAGCAAGAAGGTCGCTGGTTTGAGCCCCGGCTGGGTCAGTTGGCATTTCTGTGTGGAGTTTGCATGTTCTCCCTGTGGTTGCGTGGGTTTCCTCCGGGTGCTCCGCAAAGACATGTGGTATAGTTGAATTGGTTAGGCTAAATTGTCCGTATAGTGTATGAGTGTGAATGTGTGTGTGTGTAGGTTTCCCAGGGATGGGTTGCAGCTGGAAGGGCATCCGCTGGATAAGTTGGCGGTTGATTCCGCTGTGGCGACCCCAGATTAATAAAGGGACTAAGCCGACAAGAAAATGAATGAATGAATGTTAACAATTGGAAACAAACAAAAGGCCTATAAACGGTCACAGAACTTCCAATGTAATAGGTCAGATTAACATGCCTACTAAGGCCCAATCCCAATTCTACCCTTTAGCCCTTCCCCTTACCCCTCGTTTTGCGCGTTCACGTCAAGGGGTAGTGGTGTCCCAATTCTCTTTAGCTTGATGGCGTTGGGCTAGGGGCAAGGGCTATACACCCCTTCGAACAAATATTTTTCAGGACCACACTTAAAACGGAGGGGTAAGAAAATTTCCCAGAATACACCTGCCACAACTGAACCCGGAAGTAAGGAGATCCACAAATTAGTATTTTTTTGTCATTATTACGAATTTTTATTACAAACAAACATATGTTTTAATATATTCATAACCGCGTTCGTGTTTTACCGTCATGCTTTAAAAAAAAAAAAAGAAAAAAAAAAGATACATTTCGCAATCTATAATCCAAAATCATAACTCATGTACAGCCGTCCCACAACATTCTGACACACAATGACACTCGAATACCCTATCAGTAATGTCTAGTGGCTGGGAATGAGCTTTTTACAGTGTCTGCTATAATGTTAATGTTGTTTTCGTTTGTTTACATAGATAAGTATGGCCACAGAGCAAATGCACCGTACAATTCTGATCTTATTGCCACATTAGATCGTTATGATAACATAATATACGCCTTCAGGGATTTCCTGAAGATAAACACCAAAAAATAACACAACTGGAATAACTACAGCAGTCGTGATCCTCTGATCTCATATGAAGCAAGAGATCACGATGGCATACAGTATGATGATGTGTGCAGGTGTTGAAGTGCAGTCCCAATTTTTAGGGGTAAGTTTTGAAGCCCTTCCCCTTAACCCTCGGTTGTAAGGGCCAAGGGGAAGGGGTAGGGGTACAAAAATAGAATTGGGATTGGACCTAAGTCTTCAATAATTTGGTGCTGTTATGAACACCACTGCCTGCCAATACAACAAATTGCCCACAATATCAATATTGTGCATGTTCATTGGCTGGGCCAGTTGGCATTTCTGTGAGGAGTTTGCATGTTCTCCCCATGTTGGCGTGGATTTCCTCCGGGTGCTCTGGTTCCCCCCCCCACAGTCCAAAGACATGCATTATAGGTAAATTGGGTAAGCTAAATTGTCTGTAGTGTATGTGTGTGAATGAGGGTGTATTGGGTGTTTCCCAGTACTGGGTTGCAGCTGGAAAGGTATCCGCTGCGTAAAACACATGCTGGATAAGTTGGCAGTTCATTCTGCTGTGACGACCCCAGATTAATAAAGAAACTAAGCCAAAAAGAAAACTAATGAATAAATTAATATTGGCATATGTCTATTTGACGCAGAAGAGAAGAGATTGGCAAAAAAAAATCATTTTTAGTTATTTTGGGGACAAATGTATTCTTAAAATATTAATAAAATAAAAAAATAAAAACCAAAAAACTCTAAGGACTGTTGTTGTCTATGGAGGATGAGGAAGCTCTCAGGTTTAACTTAAAATATTCTTAAGTTCTGTTCTGAAGATGAACGGAGGTCTCAGGTGAATGGAACAACATGAGGGTGAGTAATTAAATTAAAGATTAACTGAATTCAGTTATTAGACTGAACATCTGTGCAGTGTTATTTTAGATTTATTTTTCGGTTCCTGAATACTGTTATGCTGGACTCACACCAAACTCAAAAGCACTGCGTCACTTGCTCTAAATTACTCAGAGGACGTTTCTGTTCTCACACAAATTTTCCACTCTATTCGAATTTTAACTTGCAACGATTGCAACAGAATAATTCCACTCATTCACAGCAAATGCATCACACTTTCTGCATCATTCACCACTATTCACATATCAGCATTATAAGTAATCTACTCTCGTGCATACTTAGACTAGCATTAGACCCTGATTTTTGGATTTGAATTCATAAAGTTGTTTTGTCGTAAATATCAATGCTTGTCAGGATTTTTGTTTATGTCAATGATTTTATTTATAGATTCTGTAACCCATTTATTTAAAATCACATCCAAAATCATGTTTTATAGTGAACTCCAATGTTAACAACATAAAACTTGACCCTATTTGTTTTCATAATGCACTGGTTCTTTGTACAGTACTGTATTATTTTAAATTATGAATTGCTTTGTTTGTTTTTATATTTTTCCTTTCATAATGTCAGAACTGCAGTCTGGTATCCAACAAATGTCTATTAATGCTGTAATATTACTTTGTTTTAGATCTTAAATGTGGTCATATAAGCACCAAAGATCATTTTTAAACATGAATACTCACCATGTCAACAAGTAGCTTCCACAAGGGCTGCAAAACACATTGATTCCGACTTTTAATGGTATTCTACATTTGTTATTACATCACCTACAGTATGCAAGCAGACAGCATGCAGACGAATCTGTCCTGAAGGTTTTATTGCTCACCTTTCTCTCTACTCTTGCCCATAAATCCCAGACAGCATTCAGTATGGCTGCTGTTGCCAGATGAATGACTCCTTTCTCTGGTCCGATCTGTAAGCAAGTTCATCTATTCATTCAGCTGTTCATGAACTGAAGGGTTTGCTCTCAGTGTTGTGTCTCTTACCCATCTCATCTGACCATCGCTGCTCAGGAGTCTGTAGAATCCTCGGAAGTCACTGGTTATTTCCTCTAAAGTCTTTCCCACCACCAGCGTGGATAAAGCTTTAACTGCACACACCACTGGAGATAAACACACACAAGTTTGTTTTCATGCTTTATTGGGACTTCCCATACATTCAATGACTTTTATTATTCAGAATGTCTGTTCTGCCCGCCTATCCCAATTCAATACCATAACCTCATAACCCATGAAGAAAAAACATTCTGTCTGCAGTTCTACACTGTCAAAATACTTCCTTCTGAATGATTTATGAGCTGTTTTCATCATGGGGACCAAAAAGTCTATAGCTATAGCTATGCTTGAGGGGACATTTGTTCTCCACAACATGATGAATACCAGAACAACAGACACACACAATTTTTTTTAAAGAGCACCTATTTTACCCTGTTTACAAGATCTAAGACAAGCCTTTGGTGTCTCCAGAATGTGTCTGTAAAGGGTAACACTATTTCATTTTTGTCAAAATTTGTAACTGATGATTATTAATGATAGTAATATTCTATAAAAAAAGCAAGGTTTGCATCAAAAATAAAAAAAATATTAAATAAATGAACAAATGAATGTGCAGATGAATGAACGAACAGATGAATGAATGAATGCTTGACATTTCAAATCACACATGAACACAAAAAACGCCATTTATAGCTAACAACTATTCAAAAACCAAATAGTCCACATTTATGAAACCTGCATATTTATTTAGACCAACACTGAAACAGCATAAATAGTCATCTTACAGTCAACAGTCTGACAGTTTGTCTTTTAAATATATTTTAATGAACCCATGTGCACTGCAACCAAGTGGCACATCATCACAAAGTAACAGTAGCGGGTTGATATACTTACTCCACAATGGGTTCAGAAAAAAATAACAGTAAGTTTTTATTTATTTATTTTTTAAATTGCTGATAAAGTTGATAAAATAAAGGTGAACTAGTGAACAATCCCAACAAGATGGGTTAGAGAGCATTGGATTTACATAATATTTGAATGTGTTTTGTCTACATTTACTGTATTGTATAAATACACACACATACACACAAAAACAAAACAGAATATTTATATTACTAGATAAGTATCTTGGTTACACTTTACAATAAGGTTAATTAGTTAATGCATTTACTTACATGAACTAATCATGAACAAAACTTGTACAGCATTTATTAATCATGATTGAACATTTACTAATGCATTATTAACATCCAAGTCCATGCTTGTTAACATTAGTTAATGAACCGTGAGTTAACATGAACTAACAATGAACAGCTGTATTTTCATTAACTAACGTTGACTAACATAAATACTGTAGTAAATGTATTGTTCATTGTTTGTTCATGTTAGTAAATGCATTTATTTGTAAACCCTATTGTAAAAAGTGTGACCAGTATCTTATAATATATGTTAGTTATGCATAGTAGTTTTTATTTTTTTAATAGCTCTCATGTCCAGTGTTGTGCTTGTATTTATGATTATCTAGCAGCATTTCCTTTCTCTGTATGCCCACACGTGTAATGAAATGACAATAAAGCTCAACTTGACTTGACATATATTTATTTTATATATGATATATAAACATAAATGCACGTTTGTAATTGATGCATAACAGATATACAGAGTAGACCTACAAATGAATAAAGTGTAGCCTACACATCTTTATGTTGGATGCGATTAACAGCCCTAACAGTCAATATGTTATATTTAAAAAAATAATTACAGCTTTACAGCAAGGCTAATCATTTTGACTTCAACTATACATATTTTTACTCCACCACCAATTTTTGCCACAAGGTGCCACACTTGAGTCGTTAATGAAATCATATGACATTTGACGGTTATCATGTGACATATTTGTATACTTGTTGGATAAGTGAAGACCACTCACCGATTTCCGTCCCTCTCCCCACAGTAAAAGTCAAGCCGTAACCCTTGAGTTCAGCTTTGTCCGTCTCCAGAACAACATACGCCACAGAATAATCTGGATCCGTGTGCTGCAAATCAATCATACTCAATTTTCCATGTAGTGAATTCATTATAGATGGTGCATCGAGCAACTCTGAAATGACTGAGATAAACAGCAAAGAGAAGAAGAAGTGAAGTGAATTATAAGTAGGTGACCCACCATTGCATCGGATCCATGTTGTTCCAGTGACGTCGGGAATCTCACATCCCGCACGGACACATTGATGATTTTGATCGCCAGCATTTTGTAAACTTCACCTACTGTACACTCGTCTGTAATCCGGTACTACTGTTCAACTCATACGCTCCGCCCAAACACAGCTACGATTGGCTTATTGACAATGTTTTCAAGCTGTAGAAACGTGATTGGCGTTTTTAGGGTGACGTTAAAAATGACAACAACGTGATCATATGATCTTTAAAAACATGTTCTGTATTGTATGGATTTAGCAAAATATGTTTTTGATATAAGTTGAATTATTTTACAACGAAAGTAATTTTTATTACAAAAACAAATCCATGAAGATCTTGAATGCATTGCTAATCTTTGTGTTCTATTCAAAATTCACATACATAACAAAAAAATTTTGCTAACTCATCTCCTATGTTAACAGTGATTTGTACTAATTTTGATCTCTTTATTTCTTCTGTAAAACAGTTGAAAAGCGAAAAAAAAAATCTGAGAGATATATAAATTATTAGGTCAAATGCTTTTATTTCCCTGGTAATCTTTAAAATAACTGAATGTTTTGACATGGTGTGCTTTGCTCTGTTGACGGTAATTTATTTTATTATCATTATTATTATTATTATTATTATTATTATTATTATTATTATTATTATTATTATTATTTATTTATTTGATTATTTTATTCTTTATTATTATTATTATTATTATTATTATTTGCATGTTCCTGTTAAAATATGTAAAAAAATGTTTTATTTTGTTAAAATATAAAATTATTATTTATTACTTTTTTAAGCTGATCTGACAAGGATATAGCTTTAGTTTGTCAGTTATTTGAGAGAGATTTCTATTTGATACATACATTTTATCCTATTAACCCTTTTGGTCTCTCCAAGTTTAAAAATGATATTGATGTTAATTGTTGTTTTAGTTAAAAATCTGTGGGGAACAAAGTGTCTGTGTTCAAGCAAAATACACTTCACAATTTTGATTTGCACAAAATGTATTATTTTTTTTATTGACATTTGTTATATATGACTTAGTCTATATCATTAATATGTTAATGCACATTTTAGATAAAAAAAGCACAGCTTGTAAAAAAAAAGTTTAGAATTGTCTCTTTAATTCAAAATAGAAAAGCTATAAACGTTTAGCTCTTTATGTAAAATGATTTGATAACTGATTAGTCTTGTGTACATTTGTGAATTCTTCATTTATTTCATGTATTTATCGTGCATTTACTTTTTCTTTTACGCAGGTGTTTGGTTTTTTCACTTGCTCCCCTGGCATTGTGTATAAATACTGTAATGCATATTGTTCTAAGCATTAAACACAATAGTGCAAACAAAACTAATCCTATCACAGGAGTAATAACATTAGACACAACTGAAGAGGAAAATACATCAATATATTAACCAACTCTTTTTTTTCTTGATAAGCCACTAAATATTGTCAGTCTCATTATAATGTAATATTACAAACATTTTTAGAAACGGGTATATTATAAATATACAGTTAAAGTCAGAATTATTAGCCCCCTGTTTATTTTTTTCCCAAACTTCTGTTTAACGCAGAGATTTTTTTAACAGATTTCTAAACATAATTAATTTTTAATTAACTTAGTTAAGCCTTTAAATGTCCCTTTAAGCTGTATAGAAGCGTCTTGAAAAATGTCTAGTAAAATATTTTCTTTACTGTCATCATGGCAAAGATATAAGAAATCAGTGATTTTAAAATGAGTTATTAAAACTATTATGTTTAGAAATAGGGTGTCACGGTGGCGTAGTGGGTAGCACAATCGCCTCACAGCAATAAGGTCACTGGTTCGAGCCTAGGCTGGGTCAGTTGGCATTTCTGTGTGGAGTTTGCATGTTCTCCCTGTGGTTGCGTGGGTTTCCTCCGGGTGTTTCGGTTCCCCCACAAGTCCAAAGACATGTGCTGTAGGTGAATTGGGTAGGCTAAATTATCTGTAGTGTATGAGTGTGAATGAGTGTGTATGGATGTTTCCAAGAGATGGGTTGCAGCTGGAAGGGCATCCGCTGCGTAAAACATCTGCTGGATAAGTTGGCAGTTCATTCCACTGTGGCGATTGCAGATTAATAAAAAAGGGACTGAGCCGAAAAGAAAATGAATGAATGAATGTTTAAAAATGTGTTGAAAAAAAAAATCTCGCCGTTAAACAGAAAATGGGAAAAAAATTAAAATAAACGGGGGCTAATAATTCTGACTTTAGCTGTATATAAAAAAAATACATGAAATATAACATTTTTTATATGCAAACAGAAATAATAACAGTTCTGTTTTTTTTTCATATTTCAGAGTCATTGGGGCTTTATTTGATAGTAGCAGAGTTTGGTAAACTTTCCTTTAACTGGTTTTACTTTACTTTTACACTTTAAATAACTGTCAAACAGTATGGCTAAGGATTGGTCATTTTAAATTTGTGATTACATTTTGCTGACACCATTACCTTATGTTAGATACACAAAGCTCCACAGTTACAATTTAAATTCAGACAGTATTAAGACACCATTAATCTATTTCGTATAGTAAAAACCTTTTATTTAATATCCACTACATGTTGTTATGCAGACCGCATTCTTACTGTGCACAGTAACATTTTACAATAAGGTCTCATGAGTTAATGTTAGTTAGACAATGTTAAGTATTTAAAAACTGAAACCAACAATGAACAATATATTTAATACAATATTTTACATTTAAATACAGGCATTCATCGCAAATTCTAGTTAACTCACAGTCAATTATGTTAACAAGTAAAACTTTGATGATAATATTAAAATATAAACAAATAATAATAACAATAATAATAATAATAATTATTATTATTATTATTAATAATAACATTATTATTATTATTATTATCATCATCAAAGTTGTGCTTGTTAACATAATTGACTGTGAGTTAACTAGAATTTGCCTGTATTTAAATGTAAAATATTGTTATATATTCAATTAATTAATTAATAATAAGCTTTAGTAAATGTTGAATTACAGTTAATAAATAGTTTATTCTTAGTTCATGTTAGTGAATATACAGTACTAACTAATAAATCCTTATATACTGTAAGAAATGCCTTGTCGCATGACTTGTCGCAAAAAAAACTCAATAATTTAGTTGTTTCTGCTCATTTTAACAAAGAGCAAACATATTTAAGTGTAGTAAAATGTGACCTATTACTTCAATTATAATGACTTTCAATGACCAATATAATCAGAACATGTTTATTCAATAACTCATGAAACAGAAGAGCAGCTCACCCAGGTCAACCATAGTAAAATAATCGGCTTAATTTATAAATATATACATATTTTGTTCGTCATTAAGAACACTGCAAAATTATCACATCAGTATAAGAACGTATCAAGACTGTGACACGGATAACAGCATGTACAATTTCACAACAGTTCACACTAAAAGAAAGTCTAAGAGTAAATATAGAGCTTCTCGTTGCAAAATTGTTGCTAAAATTGTTGCGAAACCAAACATTAGCTGAACTATCAACTAATACACAATACATTCAGCTGGAGTATTAAGAGGATAGTTCACTCCCCCAAAAATTAAATATCTGTCATAATTTACTCACCATTCACAGTTTCTTTCTTCAGTTGAACACAAAATAAGATCTTTTTAAAGAATTCTGGCAGCTGAAACCCATTGACTTTTACACTGTAAAAAAAATGCTGGAATCCACACAATCAGTTTGTGTTTTGAAAAGCTGAAGGAATGAACTTAAGTTTTTACTAAATGTAAGAGGATTGAAAATAAAGCAATTAAACAAACAAACAAACAAACAAACAAACAAACAAACGTAAAAAAATAAGTACTTAAGTACTTGAGTAGCACAATTTTTTTTTGTGTACAGTCCCTACTATGGAAGTCAATCAGCAATTCCAGCAACCAGCATTCTTCAAAATATCTTCTTCTGTGTTCTTTGTTCGTTTGAGAGTTGAAAACCACACAAGGGAGAGTACTGTAAATGATGAGCAATTATTCATTTTTGGGTGAACTATCCCTTTAAGATTAAATTAAGTGTAACTAAGGTTTTGTAAATACGTACATACAGTATAGACCAACAGTAACGGGGCAAAACTACAAAATGTAAATTTGGATTTAGTGGAATTTGGACTATTGATTATATTGTAACAATGATAAATCACTGCTTGAACTTTTGGTTAAACAGTGCCATTAAAACACTACTGTAGTACTTTTTGCATAAAATCACCACTAAATATGTCCTTCATTAGGTAAACCTTACTAAAAGCCCCTGTCATCATGTAAAGTGCCTCACCGATCAACAGCCAGGTAACTTTTACCTCCACATATTTTCAGTAACAAAATGAATGTTCATGGGGGGGAAGCCATCAGAAATCTTAAATACAGACTTCAGTTAGAAATTTGATGGAAGTTTAAGAACAGATTAATTATTGAGAGTCTTTAGCAGTGTGTGTGTGTTAATGAAATGCACCCTGTACCGCTGTGGACGCAGCAGTGGCGGCTGCAGACTGGAAGCTTCGGTTAGTGACGACCCCCTGAGAAAACTCCTCCTGAGCCTTCTGGAAGCTCGCACCTGTGTGTCTGTACATGGAGTGAACCTGAAAAACACAGCAGACGTCAGCGCACAAATCCCACATTAGCCATGTCCTAATTCAGACGCTGCATCCTTCCAAAACTGCATTCCAAGACTGAATGCGTCACAGCGCGGCGATAAAGACTGTCCCGTTTTGGAAAAACTCCTTCACACACGGCCTTGAAATGTGTCGTTTGTTTTTTGAGCCATGGAAGATACAATAATGGATCGCTCACAGTGCAGAATTTGTTTGAATAAAAATGCCAGATTACACTTTTAAATGCAATTCGTTGACTTCAGCTCTGAAATAGTCATACAAAATACTTAAAACATACAGGCACTTGATAGTAGTTCCCACGTTGACATCTTTAAAAAAAAAATGCAATTTTACGCAGTTTAACATGTACATACTACAAATGGATCAGGGTCAAACATATTTAGCCTGGCTTGATTTCAGGTATAGTTCATCTAAAAACCATTTACTCACACTCCACCTAAAATGACTAAATTCTACAGTATGTCTTCCTTTGTGCTCAACAGAAGTAAAAACTAAAACATGTTTGGAACATATGGAGGATGAGTAAATGATCTTAATGGTCAATGAATGAGTAAATGAGTGAATGGCAGAATCTTCTTGTTTTTATTTGAAGTAAAACAAATGTCAAAACACATTTATAGCAGCTATCACAATAGCATTTAACAATGCTCAGCTCAGTTTTCAGTGGGTTGTTTCTTCAAATATTTATTTATTTTTTTAAAGGTAATAATGCTGTTTATTTAATTTAAACATTTAATATAAACTTTCTCCAAGCCATTTCACCGAATGAGAGCAAGGTCCACAGCATACTATGTGCATAAGTATTAATGCAAATGACCTCTAAATTGTCCTGCACGTTAATTCAACCAAAATGTTTTACAATTTAAATAACACGATGTAAAACATTAAGAAAATGTAATTTTGTGCATGTCCCCAATCTCAATTGCACCAATTCAACATGTAATATAATTCAAATGATTCAATATTTTTATTTGTTTTACATTTATGTGTACAGTACATCTGTATTCTATCTGAGCTTTAAATATATTTCTTTCCAAATACATTAATATGTTAATAATATGCATGCTTTTAGTCAAGTCCCCAGGTTTTCACTCATTCCTGTTACCAAATCACATTCTCTTAATGAGAACAAATCCTTCAAGCCTTATTTGCAACAGAATTGGGCAACATTTGTGTGTTCTGAAAGCAATGAAAAGATCTCAAAGTGTGTGGACTGATGATCTTTTCCATTCAACCAAAAGAGTGCTATATTTGCTTTAAAACTTTTTAAAATCAATCTTCATTTTATATCTTTTTCTTTTCTTTTTTTTTTTTTTTTTACACTTTAAACTGAATGATTATATCTAATGTTGAAATGTTGCATTCAAGACTGAAACATGTTATTTAATTTAAAATGCCATTGGTGATTTTCGGAATGTGTAAACATTCAAATATGAACACACTGCATGAATGAATCATAAATGCCATTACTGGGATGATCTGCAACTGTTTTCATGTTTTGTTTGACTCCAGAATTAACAATAAATGTGAGATCCATCTGTTCCCACTAAGAAAAACAAAAACTAAGAAACTCATATGCAGTATAACTATTATGGATGCTCAAGATGGCACCAAATGCATTATGACCTGGGGGATTGCAAACTTTAAATTTTAATTTATTTAAATTTAAACACAATTTAAATTGTTTTGTCTGTTATGATACATGACGGGTTATTCTTAAAACAAACTAGTAAAAATTCTTTTTACTAACTTTCCCAACCTTTGAAAGTTCTGTGAAGGAAATACAACAACCCAATGAGACCTTGCAAATTATTTTATTATATTTTAAAGATATTGCAAATATGACAGGGCTTAATTTTTTTTTAAATAAATTTCATTGTATGACTATGACCATATATCAGAATATGAGTTATGTCATATATATCGAATATAAATATCAGTTTCTGTATAAGATTGTCATCATAAATGGTTTTATGTTTTGTTTACAATAGTATAATAGAATATGGAATATTCTCAATAACGTTTGCAAAAGGAAATATGCATGTACGTAGTTTACATTCACAAAAGTTCCAAAAAACCAGAGGGAAAAATGAGGCAAGCAAGCTAAATGTTTATTACTAAAACAACAGACAAGCAAGCAAGCAAGCAAATAAATAAACTAACTAAATAACTAATTAATTAACTAAATAACTAATTAATTAATTAATTAATTAAGAGTTCTTTTGCTCTCTCTAATGAAGATGTTATTGCACTAGAATGTCATTATGGAAGTTTCACCATGTAACAAACAGTTAAAATTATTGATCTGCAGCAGAACAACCATTGTTTTTAGGAAACACTTGTCACTAGTTTATTGATTATTGTCACAAAAGATGCATTGTACCATTGTAGTTTAGACGTTAATACTTTTTTTTTGGTTTGGGAAACACACCCCAGATTAATGTGCACTTATCACATGACTATTTCCCCTTTGGGTCCATTTTTAGAATGGAAGATACTAATTTGAGACTAAACTGGTGGTTATTAAATCATTGTTGTTATGAAATAATGCACTTTGTAATGACACATCTGATCGGTCAAAATCCATAGTATAATTAACACAGCTAGATTTAGCAAAATGCAAGTTCACATTTGCACACCTGGCCGCAACTGTAACCAACTTACCATTTTCAGTAAGATAATAGAGAGCACAGCGTTGACAGTGAAAAATCCAGCCACCACCATCATGAAGACCGACATGGCTATGCTAGTTTTGATCACTGAGATGGCCGTGATCCAGCCACTGCAACACAATCAGTACATAACAATAATCAGCATACAATTTCACTAAAACAAAAACACAAACTAAGAAAAGGAGGAATGAAACCTGTTTAGTAAGGACACAATTTTACATGTTTATTTCTGTTTCAACTTCTAAAGTTGACTAATGTGAGTTAGAGATTTGTAGAATATTAGAAAAAATGGCTGCCTTAAAAGTACAGTAAAAAAAAAAAAGTATGAAAGTCAAGTCTGTGAGGAAAATACCAACAACCCAATGAGGCCTTGTGAATGACAATCAATTTAAAAAAAGACAAATAATAAAACTGAATTTGTTGTTTATTGTATGCATAAACATTACATTTTAAAGATATTGCAAAAATTAAACAGATTTAATGGCATCCTTTACAGTGCTTCAGGGGTAGTTGGCTTTCCTGGTAAGCTCTTTTGGCATTATTTGCTTGCACTCACCGGTGGATTTTTATTATTATTTTTTTTTGTACAGAATTATTGATAAAAGTAGTTCTATCATCACAATTTCTGCTACAAGATATTATAAAGGTTTGAAAAAGAGTACGTTTGTAGTAACAGCAAAAAGATACAGCTAGACAGCTACAAAAAAGTAGACGTATAAAAATAATACATGAAAAGAAGCCTGTAAACAGTATGAAACAGCAAACTAAAACCTAGGCAGATTGCTGAGAAGACCACTAGAAAGCATATGACCATGTGGAAGTCCATGTCATTATGGAGAACAGATCCCGCTCACAGAAAGCCCAGGAAAATCAACACCTGCAGATTATGAAGAAGAACCATCAAAGAAACATGCAGAGAAGAAGAGCATGCAAAGATTCAAAACAACATGCTAAAAAAAAAACATCCGGCGATAGAGTGACTCGCCTGTTTCCCCAGCCGGGGATCCCCACACTCTGAATGATGTACACGATCACTTGGAACGAGAAGATGAAGAAGAAAAAGAAGAAACTGAAGGAGCTGTCAGATCTGCAACACAAACAAAAGAGAGAAAATAAATACTTACAGATGAGGTGAGGGTACTCAGATGTTTTATTCAGAGGTAAACCAAGATCAAAACTGGAAAAATTACCTATAATTTTCTAAAATGCAAGGTCACTGCTTAGTTCTATCTAAAGTTATCATCAAAATTACCCACTCTGTGAATATTTCACTTACCGTGCACATGCTCGCCCGAAAAAAAAAGAAGAAGCAAACTTCACTCAAACAACGTGGTCATGGCAACACTGCTAAAATGACTTATTCACGGTCAATATAACTTTACTGTTAATAAAATGTGGGTATTTTATTGTCTTGTGCTCTTTTTAAATCAGTATAATTTAAGTTATTGAGTTAAACTCAAAGTTTTCCTAAAAACTACATTATTTAATAAAACAATAGCTAATTATTAACAAAATGTCTCTTTAAAGGCAAGTCATGTCAGTCTGCAGCCATCTTTGAAATGACTCTCAGGCAGTACTGTATGCTCGGGCATTCTGTCTGAATGGGGAAACATCAAATTCTCCAAAATTTGTTAGCCAAGCTTATGATTACATTACATATTTGGAATCACCAATAAAATTAAGCAGTCTCATAAGTTTAGTTTCTAAACGTTTGAATCAAACAAAATTGGCATTTTTTCAGGGTGCCCAAGCTAATGCGCATGCACACTCGAAAGGAACGAGATCACGACACAAACCTAATTTATGGCATTGTTACACATTATTATTCTCTGGATAATGCTTTGTCAGATCATACTGGTCTTCTGAAATAATTTGGTTTGGAGCAACTTAGTCTTGATGGGGACTCTTTGTGTACTAGATTCGGGGCATAATTTGAGTAGTTGTTTCATCTGATGCGTGTCAGACATGACGGACTGTGCTCGTGTGCATTTCATAAACAAAACAAACAATAAAAATTCTTAACTTTTCAAGTGCACTTGATTCATTTAAAAGTAGAGATTTCATGTTTTATTTTGATTTATTTCTTATGTCTGTGAAGCAAGTATTCACTGAAATTCCAGTGTGTTTGTTGACCACAAAACCTGTCATAAAAACACACGTCTGGTTCGAGCTTCACTCCCAGAGAAACGTCGGTCTATAGCGATCAATGACTCCTGTGTTAGTAGGCGGGGCTTCATTCACCATATCGATAGTTATACTTTTCCCCATTCAAAACTATACCAGTGACATGTCTCATGTATTCTACAGTCTTTAATATTACAAAGAATTTTTTCTGTCAGTTTTTGAGTGCATCAAGAATTTTCAGTTTCGATTTCAGCTCAGAATTTTCATTTCGCTGCAAATCTTAAAAGGCTGTCTTTGTTGGGTTTTTTTTTTTCACTAAAATGAGCCAGAAATATTTACTTTAAATACAGCAAGCTACAAAACATCATCTAAATTCTGAAATATTTAACATTTTATTGACCTTTTTGACATTTTATTGAGTTTTTATACACCATGTCAAAATGTCAAAAAAACGAAACAAGAATTTTGAACTTGGCTTTACCCAGGAATCTGATTACAGAACTATTCTGGAAATATATGCAAATTGGAGTTTATTTATTGAGATTCTGCTTCACTGCTAGGCCAACATAGAATCTATGCGTGCAGAAATCCACAGATTTTAAGTCTATTTATTTACTTGTGTAAATGTGTGTAAATATATGTTTATTCCATTTTTATATTAATTTCAGTAATTTTATTAACTAATATGCAAATGTTCAATGATTTATTTAGAATAGAGTTCGTAAAGTAATATTTATTACATTAATATAATTTAACAAATATATTAAATCAGATAATTTCTTAGTTCTTTGTTCGATTTGCATTGTAAAGATTTTTTTCTTTAAGTTATTATTTACTATACTCCCAAAATCTGCATAAATCCACAGATTTTGTACTAAAATGGCAAGAAAATGTCTGCAGATTCAGTCTGGCCCTGCTCATTGCATATTTAAACAACATTTCAGAAAACATGTAATATAACCAGTTCTTAATATGCTGCTAGTAAACAGATGGAGATGTTTAGTGATGTCTGTTAATTAAAATGTTTATACTATTCATGTGGCATCTTGACTTCAGCTCATTCCCTATAAAATGTTAAAAATTACATTCTTATTTCTGTAATGTTAAAAGATTCTTTACATAGTTATACACCATGGTAGTGTTTTGTACAAAAATAAAGTCACAATGTGAAATATTAAGCCTGAACTCACTTAAAGGCCTTGTATACGGGTCGGTACCAGCAGACGAAAGCGACAGGAGTGAACAAAATAAACCACAGGATTGAGAGTCCAAAGTCAACTCCATTCTGAGTAGACACAGTGAAATACACCAGACAGGCCAGCAGATTCAGGAACAGCGTCACGCTGTGATCTGAAGAAAAACAATGATTCAGACAGAGAATGAGCATTTCAAAAAATTCATGCTAAAGAAAACATTAAAAATAGACATTAAATAAAGCAAGTAAGTCTTTTGTACGATCAAAAATAGCAGCATAAAACACTAATGCAGAATCTCAAAATGCAATGTGCCTGACTTTGCTATGATAACTAATGGAAACTATGATAGACCGACATTCAAATTTTTGTGGTTAGATTATGTTTTTTTACATTTTATTTAATACACAAATTAATTTTTAATCATTTTAAATTAATAGTTTACAATTAGTTAACAAATAGTTAAAATTGATCTTTGATGTTGTAAAAGTATTTACTATCAACTACAAGACTTATGTTTTAAAACACAAATTAAAAAAAAAAATTATCTTCTAAATTCGAACAATAACAAATAATCTAGATGTTAGAAAAATAGATCTAGATGTTTCCACAACATTATCCAGCAAAACAAAATTGAAAAACATTGAACTGATTACAATGATTTGTTATGAACTGCACACTGTTTTGGTTCGTGTATTGGGTGTATGTTCTTTCTGTCTCTATCTTTCTCTCTCTCTCCCTGCCCTGTCATTTTTCACAGGTACCGCCTATTTTGGAGCACTATTGGCTGACAGGACTGCCAATCTTTATTAACTGTGTGATGACTTCTCTTCTCTCTGCCAATCACGCTCTGTGCAGAGCCCTTTAAATCTAAAGCGGCAACGGGAAGAGATCAGCTGTTGTTTGGCGTGTTGTCTGGTGGTGTCCGTTTGTGTTTTGTAGCTGATACTGATGTGATTTTGAGTGAGATTTGCTGATGTGATTTTTAGTGAGATATACTGATGTTGATTTTGAGTGGGATTTGTTGTTAGAGTTCTGACGTGTTTTTTCACATCTTTAGCCAGCTAATGCTCAAGTCAACAACTTTTGTGACTTGCAGACAAGGGAGATCTGGAACAACATAGTAAGTCACGTGACATTCATACCTTGCACGCAGGATTATTGATGTGTAGACACACTAGTTAGCGAAGCACGCTAATTTAGTATTTCTATTTTTAGTTAGAGTAAGTTCAGGGCATTTTGTGCTGAAGACTTTTCTTTTTTATATTTTTCGTTCTTTCTTATTTAGAGGATTGGGGAGGAGATTAAGGGAATATTTTTGTTATATTTATTTCTTTGATTTGCTAGCGCAACTTTCAGTTCCCTCTCCCAAATGTCTTGGTTCTTTTAAAATTTATTATTGTTTTTAAATATTGTAAATACTGTGGCAGCAATAAATCTTTTGTGGTGCTAATTCGTTGTTTTGTGTTTTCTCTTGCCATCATTATCATCAGTTTATTCTTTGGTCATCTCAATGTTACTCCTTTTTAATTCCCTAGACATATTTTCATCAAGGCTCATAACAGATTACAAATAATTAAGCACAATAACAAATGATAACAATCAGTAGCAAATTATATTAATGAGGACTACATTAGCAAATTATTGAATCATCACGTGAGTTAAAAATTCAGTTTGCCATTTATAAATTACATTTTAAAACATATGTACATAGAAAACATCTATTTTAAATATTAGATTTACTGTATTTATAATTTTGTAAATAAAACGTTAATTCCGCTTTCATGCACAGAAGACCTGAATTACTATTCAAAGTACTCACACATCCAGAGGTAGTACATCATCTTGCAAACCCTCTGATATTCCACAGGAATTTCTTCATTAAAATCCTGATAAAAGCAAGGTTTGATGGGCAAGAACTTGGGCAAAGGTGGCCAGTTGTTTTCTTTACCTGCAAGCATAGAGTCTCGGTCAGGTCAGAAGTGCAAATGACCTCAGAAAAAAAAAATACCGAATGTGGTTAGCATTGTAAAGGCTCACCTCGTGCAGCATCTCGATCCCGAAGCTCCTGCTCTTTTCGCTCTAGCTCTGCTGCTTTCCTCTCCAGCTCCGCTTGCTGACGGAGGAGCTCAGCCTGTCCTGAAGCTACACTGGCCTGACGGAGGAAACACATAGCGTTATATACAAGCATGACATTAAGAATGCCACCTTTAGGAGCATTAATGATTTAGTAAGATAAATATAAATCACCATGTGTGCTATGCATGATTTAACATAACACTGTGCTAACCTGTGGACTGGGCTCCACTGTTGTCTGAAGGACTGCTGGCTGAGAGGTGGCAGACAAAGGGACTGTCCTGTGTCCATCCTAAAATGAGAGAGGGAAAATATTTATTTCAAACTCTTGTGACAGCATCTATTAGATGTTACATTGTGGAAAAAATGTTAAATATTCCTTAAGAAATAGAAGGGCGGGCCCTATAGTCAACTAATTGATAGCCAAGCAGCTGTGCATTTCCGAAAACCAGCATAACCCAACCTAGGTCGCAAGTTTCATCGTTACAAACATAGTTCATTGATTTGGTGTTTCCTAAATTCATTGTTGCAACAAACTTTAGAAAACTGTGTTGCAAACTTGTGCGGTTTTAACTACACCTCTAGAGCTGTAGTTAGAATCATAGTTCCTAGTTGTGTTGTATTCCCAGTTATCACCTACTGTATGACCAGTGCTTAATTTGTGAATTGCGAGGTCTCTGAACAGATCAGGGTAACGGATCCGGCATGCTACCCGAGGATGGAGAGGTGTCGCGGGCGAAAAGAAGAGTGGAGCAGGGGGCTGTGGGTGTCGTGGATGAAAGTGAAGAGGGTTGGGGAGTCGCGGAAGAAAGTGAAAGTGAACAGCGGACTGTGGAGGAGGGCGGTTGAGGAGGGGGATCGGTTTTTGGTTCATTGTATATTTACAATGTTTAATTGTAGTTGACTTGTATATTAGACTTAATAGCTATATAGCCTAAAGAAAGACTATTTTGTTTACATTGTTTTCATCTGACTTTTCCCGTAGGCCTACTAGACTATCAAAGATGCACTTGGTGAAATTTTTATTTGTTTTAATCTCCTTACCAAGGAGTATACATTTATTCTAAGGAAGTTCATAAGTTGCAACCTGTGTAAATGTTATGCTTCTATTTTATTAATAAATTATAAATATTGAGCCATGCTTCTTTCCGTTTTTTTCTCGACAAATTTAGTCATATAATTTGTTGGTGCTGTTTTATGTTTGTGCAAGTTATTAATGTCAAATTTTAATGCTTTTTATTATTATTGTACTATTTATGTACAACATAAAATGATGTTACAGTTGATGTTACACTTTCTCAGCTCTTAAACACTTTCCCTCGTATTTGCTCAAGTAGGCCTCATTCATTCATTCATTCATTCATTTTCTTGTCGGCTTGATCCCTTTATTAATCCAGGGTCGCCACAGCGGAATGATCCGCCAACTTATTCAGCATTTGTTTTACACAGCGGATGTCCTTCCAGCCACAACCAAATCTCTGGGAAACATTCATACATTCTCATTTACACACATACACTACGGACAATTTAGCTTACCCAATTCACCTGTACCGCATATCTTTGGACTTGTGGGGGAAACCGGAGCACCCGGAGGAAACCCACGCAACCACGGGGAGAACATGCAAACTCCACACAGAAATGCCAACTGACCCAGCCGAGGCTCGAACCAGCAACCTTCTTGCTGCGAGGCAAATGTGCTACTCACTACGCCACCGTTGCACCTCAAGTAGGCCTAATTAAATTAATTTAATAAACGGGCAGTTAGTTGATTAAGAAAATCTTTAGTCAAGAACAGCCCTACTGAAAACAATGACACAATTACCAATAATAATAGAATTAAGAGCATAACATAAAACGTCATGTGATTTGGTCAACTTGACATGAATTTGACAGAGCTGCTCCAAGAGTCACTGCATACACATTTTCCATTTTATTTCAGGAAGAGCTAGTCATATCATGTGCGTGCAGTTAAATAAATGCTTGGTTTAACAAATAACTTGTAAAAATATGAATATTCATTATCACTGCACAAAGCTATAATACTAATACTAATACTAATACTAGTACTAATACTAATACTACTACTACTACTACTACTACTAATAATAATAATCCAAATTTGCTTTCCATTTAAATTAATACAATATAAGTTTGTAGTTTTTCAATATATGAACAATAAAACAGAATTTGCGAAAATGTTAATCTTATTTCATAGTGTTCCAAAAATGTTTACACAAATTTTTGTGTTAAACTAAAGTGTCAATTGCTTTAGATCAGGGGTGCCCAAACCTTTTCTTATGAAGGGCCAAAAATCAAACTTGATTGAGGCTAGTGGACCGAAGGTTACATTTTTTTCTATGGGTAATTTCCTAATTTATTTAATAATGTTTATCAATGACTAGAAAACATTACCTTATATTAACTAATACATTATTGTTTAGCATATTATGATGAACATGTTGCAGTAAAAACTAAATCTCATTTATAACAGAATTACACTAGTTTTTGCCTTGATTTGCTCACCAAAGTCTTTTGCATGGTTCGTTGAGTGACAGTATTTACATTTTAAAATAAAATAAGATTCATTTAAACAATTTAATCAAAACATTTAATTTCAGTTTCCATAAAAGTTTACGTCAAATTATCTCTGCTTTAGCTTTTAAGTTTAACTTTTTTACCCTTAAACATGGAGTAAAGAAATACTGGTAGGATCTAGAATAATTCAAATGTTAAAACTGGGTTATCTTTTTAAGAATCTCCTGTAACCAATCCTAACAGTATGGCATCTTTTATTTAATGCCATGTCAGTTTCATTAGCTTTATTCATGGCTAAAAAAACTAATTCTGAATTAGTATAATAATAAATAAAATACAATATAATAAAATACATTATTACTTGATGAAAAATGAAGAACTAAATTCTGGCAGAATTTTTAGCTTACCATTTTCTGCCAAAAAGGTTAAACACTGCAAAAACATGTATTAAATGTGGACCAATAAACTCACTGTATGTAACATGGGACTTTAGTATACACACACACTACAATACTTAATTTTATTTTCTGTGAGTGTGCTCGTTTTTGCAATTGTTTTAGAACTTCCGATTCAGTCGCCTATGGGAGAAATGACCACAAAACAGTCAAACTACTCATCTACAAACAAGTGTTTGCATGACTATACAGACAAAGTAGAATCATATAATAAGAAAATATCAGTTTGCAACATCAAGCAGCAAAACAAGCTGTTTTTAACATCTAAAAATGAATGGAAGTAAATGAGACCAGAAGTCTCGAGCCAAAATAATTAATATGGCTGCACCCGCTCGTACACGGAGAATAAGGTGAATAGAATCACAATGGTTTCAAACCCCAATGAAGCACAAAATGATGCTATAAATTACTCTGTTTCCTTTTTTATATGATTGATTAACAGGCTATAGAGATAAGAGTATGAGGAACTGAGAATAGAATGAAGATTGCAAACAGTTTGTCATGCTCACCAGAGCACCGGCTGTAAATGGGTTGTATTCTCCTATGCCATCCGCTGACGTGTTGGTCACCTGAGTAACTGATGGATCCTGCCAAACACAAGAAATTATTTATTTATTTATTTATTTATTTATTTATTTATCACTTTACATACATGAAGCATGGCATTTTTAAAAGCACATTACACAAGTAGACCTATAGCACTAACAATAATCAATTCAATAATCTTGATATAGTGCTTACACTGTAGACTGAGTCAAAGCAGCTTAACATAGAAGTTCTAGTAAATTAAAACAGCGTCAGTCCAGTTTTCAGAGTTGAAGTTCAGTTTAGTTCAGTTCAGTGTGGTTTAGTTTTCACTGCTGAAAGTCCAAACACTTTACATAAAAATTAATGGCAGCAATATTTTAGCTGATTGAGCAGCCTCTGTCATCTCATCTAATCTCTCATGGAGGGGTCAGCAAGCTCGAGAAGAAACTCAATTAATGGTGCCTTAGAAACAATGCTCACTAACAGATTAAGTAAAGAGCAATTCCAATGGATGGATGTGACATTTGCAGTAAAAATCCAAAACATAAATTCAAAGAGAAAGCATATGTTAATATTATATTGAAACATCAGTTTATATTTTTCAAAACTACTAACCAGAGTTATTGGATCAGAAAAATATCAATCTGTAAACATGTTTTTAAGATCTAAAATAAACATGCATCATGGATGTGATGAGAAAAAAAAAAGTTATCGAGTTTACAATATACGACATACTCTGTAGAAATTCTGTGAATTAAACTGCAAAAGAAATTATGCTAATCAAAAGGATAAGAGTTGCTCACTATAGAACAAAAATCATGAGGGAAAGCTTCGTTATGGATGTGACACCTCTCCGTGACCCCTCTATGGATGTGAGGAATGTGAAACTGGTGCTTGTATGACTTTGGTAAATCTCTTAATCTATTATTGTTTGAAATATAATCTTTGAAAACATTGACAGAGACATTTTTGACTATTGTTAAAGTACTATAAAATACTTGCTTACACACAAAAAACGTAGAAACGGTTTCACTATTTTGGTGATTTCTTTTTCATGGCAAGGTTGACATTTGCATGGAATTGCTCGATGAATTTTCCAGAAAAATACTGAAGATTTGCAACTGAAGGTGTCCAAATTGGCTCTGTTTCAAAGCTGCAGTCCACTTCCATAAAAGGGGAAGTTCGTCCACAAATTAAAATTGCCTCATTTATTCTCCCTCATGTGGTTTTAAACCATGATTTTCTTCCTTCTGTTGAGCATGAAACAAGATATTTTGAACAATGCTGGTCACTGGCACTTATTGACTCCCATGGAGGAAAAGAAATACGATGGAAGTCAATGGGTGCCAGCTACCTGCAATTTTCAAAATAGATTCTTTTGTGTTCAACAGAAGCAAGAAACTCAAATAGCCCTGCTGAAAAAACCAGCTAAAACCAGCCTAAGCTGGTTGGCTGGTCTTAGCTGGTTTTAGCTGGAAGTAGCTGGTTTTAGCTGGTCTCCCAGCCTGGCCAGGCTGGTCAAGCTGGTCTGTCAGTCTGACCAGGCTAGTTTTAGCTGGTCTCCCAGCCTGGCCAAGCTGGTTTTAGCTGGTCTCCCAGCCTGGCTTAGCTGGTCAAGCT
>CAIGQQ010040405.1:1185086-1207960 GCA_903798035.1 Danio albolineatus | reverse complement strand
AACCAGCTAAGACCAGCTTGACCAGCTAAAACCAGCTAAGACCAGCTAAAAAGTGGCCAAAACCCCTCTAAAACCAGCTATGACCAGCCTGGGAAACCAGCTAAAACCAGCTTGGGTGACCAGCTAAAACCAGCTTGGGTGACCAGCTAAAACCAGCCTGACCAGCTAAGGCTGGTTTTAGCTGGTTTTTTCAGCAGGGAGGTTTTGAACAAGTCAACATGATGGCAGTGTTTTCATTTTGGGGTGAACTATCTCTTTAAAAGGACACATTAGCAAAGAACAAACTACAAGACATACATTCTGTTAAAGGTTTATATTAGAACACATCCTTTTTAAACATCAAATAAAAGAATCTAAATAGCCTTATTTGTCCTAATATGGTTATTTAGCATATACATACCATAACATTTTGCTGTTGTAATTAAAATAGTCTCAAACTGACAATAATATGACTTCTCGCAAAAATTTCTGTGACACTATATCGCAGAATAGAAATTACTTTGGAAAGCCCTATAACAATCTGCGCAGAGACTTTATAAATATATTGTAGTAACGTTATGTCGTCTCCAACATTGTATTCTGCATGGTTATGATTCTAATAGTTTGTTTGTGTTATCTCTATTTATATCTAAAGAGTATATATAGAGTCGATATATAATTTACAAACGAAGACTTATAAATGAGATGCACCTGTTGTATTTGAATATGGGAGTCAAATCGCTTCTCATTACGTTTTTATGCTGGTTTTATATTCTAAGTAATGATTGCATGGTCACGATAGTCAATATTTAATTAAAAAGCAGTTGTCATATTTTACATAACTTAAAGAAACACCATTTACTCAACCAAAATAACTTTTCCTGTTTCGTCATCAGGAGATCATTGGCTTGTCATCCGAACACTGACATTTGATTGGCTTAGAGCCTGTCAATCTGGCATCATTACTCTAGTGACTCCAAACTAAACAAACCAACCAAACTGGTTTAAAGCGCAAAAAAAAGAGACTTTAAACATTTTCATATCAGCGAAGGTACAACAAATAAGAAGGTATTTACCTGAAAAGGATTGACATCAACCGGTTCGGCAAAGGGGTTGTTATCGAATCCAGACATTTTGTTTCGAGGTCCGCACAGGTGTTCTGGTGCTCTGTATACCTGCCAGCGAGACTCCCTGAGCGCACACGCCTCACCGGCCGCGCATGCGCGATATAAACAGTCGTCACGTCACTCCAGGTTTAGCTCAACTTTAGAGCTCATGTTCCAGCTCTGCTTACACTGCTTGAAATGAATACTGCTTTAGTTTGATGTGGAGCTATCCTGCTTCACGTACAGAGAAGTAACATTTTATTAGCATGGCACAATTTTCCAAGGGCATTTCTTATGCTATCATTAAGTTCCCCTCAAGAATAGGGTTTTTATATTGGAATGTTTCGTGTGGTCGACCAGCGTTTATTAGAGGAAATAATTTAAAAGCTGTAATGTTGTGAAATATATAATATAATATATACATATAAATCAAAAATCTGTAATATTTAAAACTTCACTGATTCATGTGAAGCTGAATTACTTTAATTGATGTTAAGTTTTTTGTCCAATAAAAAACCCTGCAAATATGTGTCACGTGATCTTTCAGATATCACAATATATAGATTTACTGTTTCGTTATCAATTATTAATTGTAATAAAGCTAACACTGAGATGAAAACTTTATCCAGAATTTTTTGACAAATATAAAGATCAGCGAAACAGCATTACTTTAAAGCAAAAGTCTTCTGTAACATTATAAACGCCAACTGTTCTAAAATATGTTCTAAAATAAGACTTTAAAATGTGTTTGTAAACAGAAGCTACTTTTAAATGGTTTCAGTATTTCACAATATTATATTTTAAATCTATTTTAGCAGTAGTACGACAAGCTGAGCAGCTCTCACACACATTTATAATTCCCCTAGGCCGGATGCACCCTTTAGGTGAAGTGAGAAGAAACTAGCATACCCTTCAAGACCTGCAGGACAAACAGGTAATTCAAGTTCTCAAATCAATTGAAGTACAAGCTGAATGTGGGTGGAACAAGTCTAGCACTAACAGCAGCAGAATAACTCAGTTCGTATTTGTTCAAAATGTGTAATTTATTTTACAACCATTGTTGACTTTTTTTATTTTGCTCTTTCATAAGAAATATTTGTTCAACACTCAACTCCACATAACAGAAGACAAATCTGAGGCCAGACAGTTGTTTGCTCAATCCTGCAGGCGGCGTGACCAGTGTCAGCAATGCATGAGATGTAAATAATACAATATAAATTAAGTCATAATTCGGAGATTGTGTACAGTATACTGTAGGTCTGTACGCTCGCTTGCTCCTGTGGAAGAGAAAATCAAAAATACAGCTCACCACATGCAGATGTTACTGGGTATAATCACAGTTTATCATGGGGGTGACAACTGCTGTTCGTGAGCTGTGCAGAAATCAGTGACGCAGGCATCAGATATGGGATATTTTGCTGGTAAATCGACTGATTTTGTTCATTTCGGTGTTGAATGACGGTGGTGTGTCAAATCTAAACAAATGCACTTGTGTGGATTAATACAGTTGGATTCTATTTAATAATTAAATATTTAGAAAACAGAATTTGGGCATATCACACTATATTTTATATAGAGAGAGAGGCAGAAGAGACCGTTGGGTAATATATTAAGTCAATTTCTGGATAGAGGAGCGTCAAGACACGGATGCTCCTTTGATTCCGAAGACGAATAATGAATACATTTAAAATACCATAAGGAATCCAGTAACTGCGATTTTGCATTTGAACACGTTTCTTAGAAAAAGATTGAGGCAGATGAGCACAAAACAAAAACAGGAATGGAGAAAAAGTATGAATTGATGGATGGCTGTAATGACGTAATACACTGTGTGGCGGTTTTGGAAGACTTTGGAGTCTCCGTTTAGCGTTGGGATCCTCTGGCATGATAACACCAGTTTGCTTGGTCCCTTAATGGCATCATTTTCCCTCCAAGCAGAACACAGAAAGCAGCACAAACATATCCAGAGGTTCTCTCGTAAGACACACGCACTCGTCTCACACGCATACAGAGGAGCCTGAACGTAGCATCCGTACAAACCCAACATCATCTCTCTCTCATGACCATTACAAGATATAAGAATTCAACAACCCAGCAGTCACTGGTGCTCTGCTTTGTACACTTTATATCACATAATATATTTATATAGATTTATATATTCAATGTAAATAAAATTTATTAAATAGGCTTAGGGTGGGGAAGGGGGGGCAACTATATCGTAGAGAATGCTGCTCGCGTGGTACTAAACTGTAAACATCAAAGCAGCCCATGATTTGTAGCTTGAATTGGTGGAGTTCAATGGCTTCGTCTCCCGCCTTTGGATCGATCACAGTCACGGAGCCCAAAGGAGAACATCCCGTGTGGGAAGGGTTCTACATTCCCTTTGCCCTGCTCTTCCGCATGCAGATCGGAAAGCCGCCCATCTCTCTCCTCAACATGGCACTTAAGGACTATAATGCAGCAAAAGTGAGCTAGCAGGGAGGGATGAGCTCTTCTGTGGATGGACGTGTCTCCGTGTGGCCTTCATACCATGAACTCGTTGCTGCCGTACAGCACCACCTGCTGTGGCGACAGCTCGGGATCCTTCTTCTGCTCTCGGTGTCTCTGAGGTGAGCTCTTGGCCCCCTGCAGCCGCTGTTTGCCTTTCTCTGGGTTGAAGGTCCCGCGGCTGGTGAACTGCGGCCTCTCCTCTCCGTCCTGCTCCGGCTGGTCCAGGCTTTCGGATGGGCTTGACAGATATAACCGTTTGGAAGGCGATTTGGACCGCAAGCTTAATTTATGGGTTCTCGCAGTGGGTTGCATGTAGGAAGACGACACAGAGGAGACGGTGGAACAGGAATCTATGGAGTCCAGGGATTCAGGTTGTTTCCGCAGAACTCGTCTACTCTTTCCTTCGGACTTCTTGGGCCTCGTGGCGGCCAGCGCTGGGCCTCGCTCTGCTGAGTCAAAGAGAACAACAATGCTGTTAAAAACACTAGTGTCTCCTGTACTTTAATACTTAAACACATTTCCCAAGTATCTGTACTAGTGATGAGAAAAATTCATTCATTCATTTTCCTTCGACGTAGTCCCTTATTTATCAGGGATCACCACAGCGGAATGAACCACCAGCATATGTTTTACGCAGGGGATGCCCTAAAACCAATACTGGGAAACACCGATAGACTATTACATTCACACACACATACACTATGGCCAATTTTAGCTAATCCAATTCACCTATAGTGCATGTTTTTGGACTGTGGGAGAAACCAGAGCACCGGGAGGAGACCCACACGAACACGGGGAGAACATGCAAACACCACACTGAAATGCCAACTAGCCCAGTTAGGACTCAATCCAGTGACTTTCTTGAGGTGACAGTGCTAACCACTGAGCCACAATGCCACCAAACTGAACTAAATGATTTGTAATGTGTTTCACTGTTTCGAAGTGAAGCACATGCTTGAGACACCTGGTGGTCAAAACCGTGCAACAAAACAAAACATGCCTTAGAATTGACTTATTTTCAAACCCACTGCAAACTTGAAATTTGAAGTGTAACTTAAATGTGCACTAAGCTTATCATTTAATCACATTAAATATGAATTGATTGTCTGCATTATATGAGATTTTTTAAAATCAATTTTCAGGGCTTATATATTGTCTGTTCCATGGTGGGCTCTGCTAAACACACCAACAAGAGACCATTATTAATGTACAAATGAAATCAAAACTAACCCTATGACTTGGTTAGCTCACATTGCTAGTTTTGCAGTGAACAATTCATTTATGCATGTCATTGGGGAAAAATAAATAGTTTGCCCTCGTAATCTAACATTAAAATCTGAAAATGCACTTCCGGTTTGTTTTCAGTTAAATTCTCAGATTTATCAGTCAGTCTAAGGTATTGGGTGTGGCTAACATATTTAACGCCCCTCCAGCTGTCAGTTTTTACAACAGAAAGAAATGGTGAGGAGAAGGTGTCTGTTAGATTGTAATTCTCCAGAGACCCTTTTCCCAATTTTTCTGAATATTTATTCTAATTTTTATTTATTCGTAATGCCTACTTTACTACATCCAATTAGCTTGCAGTGTAAAAAATAAGCCACACCCACCATTTTCTTATTTAATATTCCATTTCTCTAGGAACTGCATCACAATATGTAAAAAAAATGGTAGCAGCTTACAGTTCATGCAGACTTGAACTATTATTCCTTTTTATTTTAAAAAACTATTAAAACCTATTAAACCTGTTCAGCGATTCACCTCTGAATGAATCACATGGATTTTATGGTATTACACGGGTCGCTCCCCCAGGCAGAGAAGCATTTGTATTTGATACGAGGTCAGAAACTGAGCTCAGACACTATACATGCATTATTTTAACAAACACATTTTTAAATTCTCATTGCAGTATCGGTTGCTCACAAAAATACATCTATGTATATCAAAAATAGAAGTAAAACTGGATGCAAAAATTAATGCGTGTTTTGTAGAAAAGTGCAGCAATATCTTACCAGAGAAGTCAGAAGTGGCTCCCTCAGAGTCCACATTGAGGTTTTCAGAGCTGTCTGCTGTGCCTATAGAGGCCTCAGACTCCAGAGTCTCATCATCAGATGCCCGCGGCTCCAGAGCGAGCATCTCAAACGTCAGCTCTTCCCTGTGACCAGATCAACTAAACTTTAGTCTGTTCATAATAATAATATACTGCCTACTTCTGCAAGTTACAATAAGGTTAAAAATCTGTTAATGAACAGTTTCTATATTTTGTGATTCACGAGTGTTTGCTGTTTATTTACGGTTGTGAATTGCATTATGGGATCTTGATCTCTGCTCTGTGGACTTTTGATGTTAAAAAATTTACTCTGCAGTTTACCAAAGAGACTTTTATTGACATTTTAGTAGTTTGAAATAATATAATGTATAAGAAATAATATAGAGAGAAATAAGTCTGTGAAATAACAAAAAATGTACTGGCAGTTTATTACAAGGTTTTAGTATCGTAATTTACAACACCAACCCAGACAATATAGCACTGCAAACTATTACAATGTTCATAAAAGTCACTTTTTTCCCCAATTTTTCAACGTTAAAAGTTGTTGGAAGAAAGATCAAGGCCCCAATTCTAAAGCATAAATAAATGGGATAATAAAATAAATAAATAAAAACACGACATACAAAATACGAAAAACTGCTGATTTACAGATATTTCTAACAGAATTTTAATGCAAATGAATACCATATTTAATACCACTCATTTACTGAAAAATTAAGTAAAATAAATAAGTAAAATAAAAATAAAAACCCCAATATGGATACATGTCAACATTCATATTTTCAGGAATTGTAGACTTCAGTCACATGATCCTTTAAAAATCTTTCTGAAATGGTAAATTTGTGCTCAGTAAAAGCTTTATTGTTATTATTGTTTAATTATTGTTAATAATAATATTGAAAACTGCTGCTTTGCTACTTTTTGTAGAAATCGAGAAACTACTAAGGCCATTTAAAACTTTGAGGTAAGTGAGAAATAATTATTTTATTTAGCAAGGACAAAAATGATTAAAGATATTATTTAAACTAAAGAAATGTCTAATGTTACAAAAGATTTTGATTGAAATAAACCCTCATCCTTCAAAAATCATGAAAAGAAAAAGATTTCTAAAAAAAGTATCTATTAACCTAAATAAAACTGAAAATAAATAAATAAAAGCATCATGTGACTGAAAACACAATTTTTCCATCATATTAATATACTATATATTTTTGATTATATATTAAAATATAAAACCGTTATTAATTGTTTCTAGTGTGCTTTCCAAAGAATACAAGATGGACAGATGGATGCTTCTCTTACTTCTCTTTCTGCAGGCTCTCGATTTGTTCAGTCAGTACTTTCTCTTCCTGCTGCATGGCGACCTGTTGCTGCTCCGAGACTTCAGGATCTCTGCCAGGTTCCTCGTCTCCGCTGTCCTGCATGACCTCCGGGGCGGTGGGAGAGCGAGGACTCACTGGAGGAGACGGTGTGTGATACCTCAACCTATGCACTGGGCCTTTACCCTGAAAAACACAACCCAACACTTCAGAACAGACTGATAGAAAGTAGTAATTAAATTAGTTCTGCTTTAGTGTTTGCCATTTTCACTCTTAAAGGGATAGTTCTCCCGAAAATCATGTTCATTTTCTCATAATCCACTTGTTTCAGACATGTTTGAGTTTCTTTCTTCTGTTGAATACAAAGGAAGATATACTTTACTTAAACTCCTTACATAGTTATCTGAGCACTTCCTTTTATATATTTAGTAGGGGTGTGAAGTGATCTCGTAAGACTAAAAAAAGTATAAAAATAAAAATAAAAGTAGTCTTGTGAGCTGTGATGGATCAGCAGGGTGAATTTAGCACTGAAGATAGGAGGCAGGGTTGGATTTAAACTGCAAATCAAGTGTGTTGCACACTCCTGGCAACCCAGGCTGCCTCGGTAATGCACTTCACTGGTTTGTGAAGACGTACAGTAATGCTTTTTCACCAGAGTTCAAAGAATCAAAAGTTGGCACGTCCAAAAGCAAAGGCTGCTACAACTGCAGCCACACAAATTAACCATGCGATGCAATAGCACTTTAGATATGCTCAAAGTCATGATCATCGTAAACACAAATCGAATTAAGACATGTGGAGTATTCCTGTTTTAGTCACATTATTGAAGTGCAGTGCAGACATATAAACTCCATAATCGAACTATTACTGTTGTGTAGGACTTTAAGCCACATTTTGCCAAAGGTTAATCCCTACACACATGGCTGTTTGACATATTCTCTTCACCTACTGAGTCAGTAAAGGATCCACAGACACACACATCTCTAAGTGCACACACCCATCATCATTATATTTATCATCATCACTGTACACACATTTATGCCGTCTGGAAAAAACTGAAGAATGAATAACTCCATTAATACAACTTTCTCCGATCAGTACTTACTTCATACTTGCATTCAGTAGCTCAGAGTTTGTCACAGGGGCATGACATGTTGCTAAATGAAAGTAAACTGCTGAAAACGTTTCAATTAAATGCCAAAAATGACATGAACAAATACATTTTTTCAATTGAGTTGAGTTTGAAATGAGTTTGATTTCTTATGTGAAACTGTACAGGGGAGAAGCCAGTGAGTAGAGTTTTGTAGCAAACTATTTTGCAGTGTTTGTGTGTCGCTTATGGCATAATTCATTAAAGGGTCACGAAATACCAAAACACATTTTTTGAGTTGTTGACAGTCATATGTGTCCCACGCTGCTATAAACACTATTAGGACACATATATTTCACTAAAGAGTGAAAATTGGTTGTTTTTGTGTTATTTCAAGCAAACGTTGCCAAAACAAGTGGAAGAAGAAGAATTGCTTGGAGACAGGTCGCCAGTGTTGTGTTTATGTGCTGCAACGAAGGTTTTGTTTTCATTTCTCCGCTATGAGAGCGCAGCTGGACTCACGCGACACGTTCAGAAATGCGTTTGTAAGGAACTTTTTTTTCACCCGAGAGCTTTTCGCATCTGGAAATGGTGAAATCCAAATTTGCCGCTTGTCTCATTTTAAAACAGATGCAGCTCCAGTTCATGTTGATTGTCCTGCTCTACAGATATGGTAAGCGATCAGTGCTCTTTGCTTGTTTATTCAGATGACAAAGTTAGTTCGTATCGTGAGCAGTACTGTTTCATTGTTTAAAGACAGACCTTAGTAAAAGTGGTTAGAACTGTAACCGAGTTTACAGTACGTTAACATCACTACAATATTATAGACTGAAAGATCCGCTGTAAATGCTGCTCTCCGAGTGTAAACACTGCAGTCTATACACACACGGCTTTCTGACGCTACCTACCGAGTGCATCTGAGTTACCGAGAAATGTGGAGGGGTTTTTATTTCTCTCATACGCCGTGTGGTATCAAACACTCCATTAAAACCGCACTCTTAGCAGTATCTCACATATCGTTTGTCACGGGGGCGCATGCAGCAAATGTTCCTGGATAAGTGAAAGTGCCATACTGCAAATTAAGAATTTGGCAAATAATTGGATTACTAATGTCCATGTAAACACAGTCACTGTCTTTCTCCCCTGCGTCTGTTTGTTTTTCCTGTTTGAAAATGAGCGCGTGCACAAATGGAAACTCCCATTTTTATGCAAAACCTTCCCTCTTTCCCTCCCCCACCACTCCTACCTAAACAGAGCTAGACACACCTACTTTCCTGAGCTTTTCCAAACTAGAGGTGTGAAAACACCCCGCTGAGACAGGGGGGTTTCGTGGCCCTATAAAATAGAAGTAAAATAACATTCATGAAAAGTTGATTTTTAAAAAAGCACCTAAATAGTTTTGCATTTTGTGATTTCTTTTTTCTGTTTAATAAAAGACTATTTTCCATAGAAATATTTCATCCAGGATTCCTAAAAATATTGTCTTGTCTCATCCTCATGAACCAAATCATCTAGTGAAGTTAGCATCTCGTCACACCCCTAACAATTAGCACTTCTTGTTTGTATTCCCTCTACTTGTTGAATCACTGAATGCCTCCTCAACTATAAGTCGCCTTGGGCAAAAGCATCTGCGGAATGACTAAATGTAAATATATTGAAGAATGCAGAGTATTTTTTTTTCCAATTAAGGATCTCACTCGGGCGCCATGGTGGCCTAGTGGATAGCATGATCACCTCACAGCAAGAAGGTCGCTGGTTCGAGCCTCGGCTGGGTCAGTTGGCATTTCTGTGTGGAGTTTGCATGTTCTCCCCGTGGTCGCGTGGGTTTCCTCCGGGTGCTCCGGTTTCCACCACAGTCCAAAGACATGTGGTACAGGTGAATTGGGTGAGCTAAATTGTCCATAGTGTGTTTGTGAGTGAGTGAGTGTGTATGGATGTTTCCCAGAGATGGGTTGCAGCTGAAAGGGCATCTGCTGCATAAAACAAAAGCTGGATAAGTTGGTGATTCATTCCGCTGTGGCGACCCCGGAATAATAAAGGGACTAAGCCGAAAAGAAAATAAATAAATGAATGAATGAATAAGGATCTCACTCTCAACATTCTTCAGAGTATCTTCTTGTGTGTTCAACAGAAGAAAGAAATTCATAAAGATTTGAACAACCTGAGCGTAAGTGAATGTTGTGTAATTGTTACATTTTGGGTGAACTATCCCTTTAAGACTCTCTATTTCAGGCTACATTCTACAGAAACAAACCATAAATGCAGGGTCCAAAATGAACGTTTGTATTGCATTATTTGATTGGTTTATAAATGTATTTTTACACAATGGCTGAAACTTTATTTAGTTGTTAACCATTCAAGAATGTCAGATTTGGTAGCTGTTTGCCACTCTTAGTTAATTTTGGATCCTGAATAGACAACACTAACTCCATTCAGCCTGAAGCTGTTACCTTTCTCATTGAACCGGACTGCTCATTACCAGAGAAAGCAAGAAAAAAAAGGCACATGTAGTGAATGCAACGAAAAGATTTTTTCTAAATTCCCCAGACATGCAATGCAACATTAACAGAATGAAATGGAACCAAAGTGACTTTATACACTGTAGATGAATGATGTGCTGAGTGACCAGTATCAAAGCTGTAGAGTTTCTTGCTCAAGCGTCTTATATCATGAAGACAGACGAACCACACAGTGCTGGGACGCGGTGTACGTGATGACACTTAAAATGAACAGTGAGTAAATGAATACCTACCGCCGCAGCACTGCGGGTTATGCTCATAAATCTAACAGCAATTATTACGGGTTTCTGGATTAGAGAGGGAAGGGAAGGGAGAGGAGAGACTGGGGTTAGTGTCAAGACACAGAAAATGTGGGTGATGCACTTAAGTAGAACATCCTGGAGCAACTTCCTTTATGGTGCTGGTACAATGTTTCTTATAGTGGTGTAATCACAGAAGTACAAAATAATAGTATCTATAAATAATTAAGAAAAAAAGAAAGAAAAAGGCAAATTTTAGTGCTCCCCTAGAGTTAAACAGTTACCTTTCAGCCGATCTGGCAGGAGCACTTTTAGTTTAGCTTAGCATAGATCATTAAATCTGATTAGACCGTTAGCATATCGTTTAAAAGGTCAAAAATAGAGTTTTGATAATTTTCCTATTAAAAGCCAGACTCTTCTGTAGTTGCATTGCATAAGACGACTGACAAAATGAAAAGTTTTTTTTTTTTTTCTAAGCTAATATAGCTCAGAGCTATACTCTCATTCTGGCATAATAATCAAGGAAATTTGCTGCCGAACCTTTGCTGCAGCAGGAGCAATGATATTACGTAGATTCAATCTAGTGGTACAAGGGCTTTGTTGCTGGGGACTTTTTTCTGGTGCTTCGTACTAAAAATGCACCTGCTGTAGCCATTGAACTACAGCAAAATTCCTTGAGAGAACAGTTCCTAATCATATCTGCCTAAATAATACCAACTTTTTAAATTTTCCATTGGTCGGAGTGATGTAACTATCAAAATTATTTAAACTCTTT
This sequence comes from Danio albolineatus, assembly GCA_903798035.1. NCBI lineage: Eukaryota > Metazoa > Chordata > Actinopteri > Cypriniformes > Danionidae > Danio > Danio albolineatus. The sequence continues at coordinate 1,196,396 of CAIGQQ010040405.1, read as the reverse complement.
GGTCACTTTTGAGCCAGATGCTAATGGTCTAATCTGATTCAATGGTTTACGGTAAGCTAAGCTAAAAGTGCTCCCACTAGAACCAGAGATCAGCTGAATGGATATAAAAATGGTAAACCTTAACTGTTTTACTATGAAGAAGTTGTAAAGTAAGGCAATTTTAAAGTAGAGTGTTCTTTTAAATCTCATAAACAAAGTATAATTAAGTTTCACTTAAATAATTCTAACATTAACACCGCACTTAGAGATGCACTCTATAATGCGATTCCTAGCTTAAATTTGGTTTTGTTAAATGTAAGAATTATTTAAGGGAAGCCTGTTTCGTGTATGGGATTTAATGGATCTTTTTATTGGCCATTGTTAAAATAATCAAATTGAACAATGAATTTATTTGGTTAATGGTTGGTTAAGGAGCATCGTTCAAGAAAATTCCCAAAATTAACAATATAAATTAATTAATGCCCTGTCCACTACTCCACTCATTCTGCACATTTCATGTTAGTTTAACAAGCTCATGTTTTTTTTTCTCCTGTCAGGGTTATTTCTCTAACAAACTAACCAACTGCAGACACTGAATGGGATTGTATAAGGTAAATGTAATACTACTGTATGTAAAAAATGTTTACAAGCTATTCTACTGATGTTTCTCCATGGCTAAAACACTTACAGAGTGATTACATGGAACTGATGTGTTCCTTTGAGTTCATTTTATAGCAACTATCGGACAAGAGCAGTGCAATGAAGTTTTATTCATGCATCAACTGAAACAGCATGAGATTAAAAGATTGATCCAAGGATTCAAGAATCCAAACCGATTCATTACAGTTAAGATTTTTAAAATCTAAAAGTCCTGCACATACACTGATTAAAACAGCACTGCATTAGTTTGGTAAACATGCATATAAAACCAATAGTCTTGTTCTGAAAATTTATGAATATGTGTACATTTGCAAATATGTGTAAAATTACAGTCAGATTTTAGCTTTAAATTAAGCTATAACTGAGTGTAGCAGTTCATATCAATCTGCCATTTCACTCGGCTAGGTTTGGTATGCATTTAAAGAGCATGAATTGAGATAAGAATGTTGTTCCAAGACTAACATTTGTAGGGGTTTGTCCTGCTTCCTGGATTTACATCTATTGTTGGTCGTGGAGCAATATTCCTGTCAAACAGACCTGACCCTAATCATTAACTACCTCTAAAATAAAATGTTGATAAGAACGTTCCAGCAAGGACGTTGATCCAGAAGCATGTGCTACTTGGCATGGCTTTAAACATCTGTGTTTTGTGGAAGTCTGTAAAAGTTCGGTAAAAAGAAGACTTTCAGCTGTTGAACTCTTACCATGGACCTGCGAATGAACGTTAGTCGGCTCTTGGCTTTGTTCTCTGCAAATTCCAGAGTATTGATGTCTTTCAGCCTGGCCCTGTACTTATTCATCTGCTCACAAATGATCAGCTCAACACACCTTTAAAACAACAAAACAGTGATTTAATGACATCACAATGCTTTAAACTAGCATGGACACAACTATATTACTGTGCTAGTACTATAAATTTTAGTCACTGGAGTAAACATAAGTAAAGAGTTGTCCATTACGCTGTGGTTTTCCCGATGTCTTGAACGCTCCTCAGAGGGTCAATGGTGTCAGGGCAGCGCAGGATACAGGGGGCGAACACGATAGCCAGCGCATTAGCGGACATACGGTTTGTTTCCTCCTGCAAGGCTATCCTGCAGACAGGAGAAACCAAAATCAGGAATGATATTTCCAGCATCAAATCATTGTTATATCCTCACTGAAAATCAAGAGTCTGGACAAAATTATAAAAAGCAGTAAATGCATATGCAAATTTGGGATTTTAAGCCAATTAGATCTCCTGGTGGGTGGGGCTTCAAATAACGACAGCCAAAAACAAATGTTTTCAAAGTTGTTGTCAAAGTGTAATATTTTAGCAAACATCAAAACAATAAAACTGTATCTTTTTAATATTTAGAGTTTTTTTAGATATATTAAAATCATCGTTATTATTAGCTTTTTTTTACTGAGTGAGAAATATTACATTATATACATTATATTAATAATATCATATATTATATTAATAATATTAACATTATTATTATATTATATACTGTACGCAATGGTTTACAAGCACCTACAAGAATGTTATTAAGTGTAACAATATTTATATGACAAAAAAATCATGTCAGGTACATTGGTAAATGAGTACATCTCCTTTTGAATATGAATATTTTTATCCATTTCTCATGTAATACATCCAATAATGTTTAATGCATTTAAACAAAATAGTTTAATAAACAGTTATCAATTATTATTAGAAGTAACGAATAGCAAATAAAATAAGAGTTTGGTCAACTAACGTCTTTAGGAATAGAAAGAAAACACATTTAAATTCAAACAAGTTATTGCAAAAAATGTACAATTTACAGTGCATAACGTGAAGTAAATATTTTATTTGTTATCTTTCTCTTGATTTTTTTCTGTTTATTAAAATTGTATTTATATTTCCCCCCAACATTTTAATTTGAGTGTACTACTTTTTGGTTTGTGATCTTAATTTATTATTATTATTATTATTATTATTATTTATTTTTTTTATTTTTTTTTATTATTATTTTGCTTGGTCTAGTTTTGACTTTAAAAACGCACTAATCTAATGTATATGCACAACTATATTATTGTAAAGCATCCTGTATAAAAAAAAGAGAGACCTGTGAGGGGTCTAATCATTCATGCTAAGCATTGTATATTTAGTACAAGAATACTTTTTCAATGCACAATACACAATCTGTAACACTGCTGAATTATGAGGGAATATAATTTCACCCATATTCGGGGATTTTATTTTAATAAAAGTTATTGCAAACATTATTTAGACAGCTTAATTGCAATTAATAAGCTTGCTAAGTATATAGTTGTTTGATATAAAACACATTTAAAACAAAAAATGTTGCCCAAAGTGCTTTACAATACTTAGCTCAAATAGAATGAAAAAAAAGCTCAAATAGAATGAAAATTAAGTTGTTATAAAACTCTTTAAATAAAAAAATAAAATAATCATCAATTGATATGAGGATTTAGATTTAAACAAAGACAGAGATGATATAGTTTGAATTGACACTGGTAAGCTCCATAGTTCGGGGTCAACCCTAGCAAAAGCTCTGTCCTCTTTATATACTGTACAAGCATAGTGCTGGCACTATATAAAACACTTTGTAATTTGATGCAGACACTAAAATAAGATGTCTCATCTTTGACCCATAAACACTGTTTTTGATGCAACCATAGTTTCATACACTATTTAGATGTAATCAAGTGGTGACACTTTACAACAATGTTCTATCAGTTAATGTTTGGTATAATGTTATTTATTACCGCAAACAAACAATAAATTATACATTTATTACAGTATTTATTCATCTTTGTAAAAAAAAGTGTAAGTCCTTCATTGATAACTTACGATGTGTTAACTAAGATTAACAAGCATAACTTTGGATTATAATATTGCATTGAATTATGATTAATATATCATGCACAAGTATTGTTCGTTCTTAGTTCATGTTAGTAAATACACAAACTATCATTAACTAATGGAACCTTATAGTAATAATGCCGTTGTCTCACCTGACCAAATGGAAAATAAGGCGCTCCAGTGTGTTCAGATGGGTTCTGCTGAGCTGGTCGATTACAGAGTAAACTCCTCGAATCACTTCCTTTTTGTCCTGGAGACCTGAAGAGAGACATTGCCATCTATTAGAAAGCATTATGCACCAATACGTGTCTAATTTATCTCAACCTAAAGTTTAAAAAGAGGATCCATAAGGTCACTGCTTCTGTTGACTGATACATACAATATCGATAGAAAAGAATTTAAAAAATAAATAAAAATTTTCTGAACCAGAAAAGAAAACATTGCAGGTTCATTTAGCTTTCACACTGTCATTAGGTACAAACCTAATGATACAAACATACTAATAAAATTGTACCTTCCATGACATGTTTTGGGATTGAACTTACAAACCTCCTAACAGTATTCATACACATTTTTACTACTAAAATTTCTTGACTTTAAAATAAATTATGTATCATGCAATGTCTACATTCATTCATTCATTCATTTTCTTTTCGGCTTAGTCCCTTTATTAATCCGGGGTCGCCACAGCGGAATGATCCGCCAACTTATCCAGCATATTTTTTTACACAGCAGATGCCCTTCCAGCCGCAACCCATCTCTGGGAAACATCCACACATTCTCATTCACACTCATACACTACGGACAATTTAGCCTACCCAATTCACCTGTACCACATGTCTTTGGACTTGTGGGGGAAACCGGAGCACCCAGAGGAAACCCACGCAACCACAGGGAGAACATGCAAACTCCACACAGAAATGCCAACTGACCCAGCCGAAGCTCAAACCAGCGACCTTCTTGCTGTGAGGCGAACGTGCTACCCACTAGGCCACCGTGGCGCCGCAATGTCTACATACTGTATGCGTGGTAAAAGAAAAGCAATGCATGTTCAAATTTATTACAGCATATCATAAAACATGCAACAATCTATTTTGTTTTAATTTATATTTCTATCAATGTAAAATTGATTTAGATAATGCTTACACCGCACTAATAACGTGAGAGTATGTTATTGCCCAAGAACAGATTAGAAGTCAAGACAACTAAACCTATATTCAAGAATACAGATATTCGTTTTCCATGATTTTTCCAAAATTTTCTGGGTTTTTCTGTTTTTTCAAAACTTTTCCAGGTCTGGAAAATCCATGTCAAAATTTCATGAGTTTTCCAGGTTTTTCATGACCATGTGAACCCTGTCCCAAGCAATGCTATATGCTAGGCTAAAATGCTCAGAACTCACAACAAGCTTATAAACTGAATAATTGAGTCAAGACAATGGCAGGGATTTCTCTGTCAAATGAACACAAATGAAGATCTGCTGCAAAGAGATGCGTTTCTGATGCCTGTATTAAACTATATCATGCAACAATGTGACTATGGAGGTGGAAAAAAAACTAGAGCATTCTTGAGCATTCCATCCATTTATGGTCACATCTTGTGACACCATGTCCTGCTTTTGGACTGTTTCTATGCCTTTTGTCCATGTTGCTTTAATTTGCCAGTCAAAGTGCAGTAGAGTTAGTTCAAAAAGTGGACTAATGCTAAAAAGAAGGATCTCGGCTCACTGCTAATTAACTATGGCTTCTTTTGTGTTTAGGTTTGCATTCCATCTTCTGCACCTAAATATGCACCCAGAGTGAGGGTTTTCCTTTTCTTTTTGCCTCTTTGTTGCTATATCTGTTTGAAATGTGCAATTGCAGTTACTTTCAGTTTGCATACTGCAGTAATCAGTTACACTGGCACACTTTGTTTATTCAACATTGGTAAATTGAAAATAAACTCGGTGTGCACGGGCCTCAGCCAAAAGAGAAAAGTTACTCACTGTAGGTTTTTTCACATTATGAAATTATGAAATTTATGACATTTTTGCGATCACATTATGAAATTCAGATGGAAGACAAGAAGTAAAAAAAATGAATGTATGATAAAAAAGAGGAAAGTTTGTGTTTTTTGATTTATTGTATATTTCAAAGTAGATACAAAAGAGAAAATAACCACATATGACGAGGAACGAGTTTTCTTCTGAGCTGAAATATTTGCAGCAGTAAAGATACCTGACGACATCATTTATTTGTATTTAATGCCATGTCAGCAACAAAAGCTATTTTCATGGCACAAACATTTATTAATAAACATACCATTAAAAAAAACATACATGAATTAGATAGGATTTTTAACGTTAATACATGATTAACTTTTTTTTCCTAGTGACAGTTTACTGAATATCTCCTTGAGTTCATTTCATAAAAACCCCTCTGCAGTCATTAAAAGCAGGACAGTCCAGCAGAATGTGTTTTAATTTATAGTAAGTGTTTTTCAACCATAGTATAGGCTAGTAACATGTACAGTGTATAATGTATAATAATGAATGCTACAGCTTAGTATTACAGTAAACAGATAAACTACACAGTAATTAATAAACTGATGTAAACTGGTGTTTAATTTATATAGAAAACAGTGCAGTATTTGTTTATTGCTACAGTAGTTTTACCACAGCAACCATAGACTTACTACAAATGTTTAATTCGTGTAATTTGCTACAGTACGGTTCAAAAACACTAACATTTACTATAAATTACTTTAGGTTTTTGTTTTCATTTAGGTTGATACATACTTATACACAAAAACAAACAAACAAAAAACAGCAAAAAGGGTTGACGCACATTATTATTTAGATTTTTTTGTTACTGGACAGGTGAAAACAATAACCAGTAACAAACAACGCTTGATGTTAAAACATTTTTGATGTTAACGTTACGGTTGTTTACTTTATATCCTGCCAAAACATCAGTAAAGACATGGATTATTGCAAAACAAGATAATAAGTCATTGCAGCAATTGCAGGCCAGATAAGTTATTTACTTCTGGATTTTGTGTGTGTGTGTGTGTGGTGTTTGTAGTAGATCCGTTTTTTTATATATGCATAAACTATTAAATTATTATTATTATAAATTATTATTATTATAAATTATTTATAATGATATATTTTACATTATTGTCTTTATAGTGTTGTCAAATAATCGCATTCAAAAAGTTTGTACATGTGGATGCATCGCAAAAACGTTCATTACAAGAGACCTACTCTTTTATTTTTTAGCCAGTTTCTTGAACTTTTCCTCTCTTTATGAACAAAACTTTAACTCTCTAAAAGCATTTCATCATTTCTTGGTTTGACTGATTTAAACAAATATTCCAACAACACAAAGCATTAACTGTACATTTTGATGTTCTCAAAGCGAACTTGTCCTGTCCTTCATCTGAATTTGCGTATCAGCAATGACATTGTGCAATCACCCTCAAGTACTCACCCTCAAGCAGATCCAAACTATTCAAAACTGTTTCTTTCTTCTGTTGAAGTAGGTATTTAGAAAAATGCTGAAAGCCTGTAACCATTGTCTTCCATAATATTTATTTTCCCTGCTGTGGAAATCAATGGTTACAGATTTCTTTAGTATTCATATTTTGTGTTCAACAGAAGAAAGAAACAGTTTTGAATAGTTTGGATCTGCTTGAGGGTGAGTACTTGAGGGTGAACTATCCCTTAATGGCCATAACGTTGCAATTTCATACAAGACACCGGAACTAATGTAAAGACAAAGAGCAGCCTGTGAATGCGTCCAGTGAAAACCCACCAGTACCACTCAAATTATAAAACATTAATACAAGATGATGTTTTGAACACTGGCTAGTCTTGCATTTGCTTAGAGTAGATGTTTTTCAGCAAAGAAAAACAAACAAACCAAAAAAAAAAAATTTAGATGGCAGCAAAACACAACCTTAGTGATCTTTTTTTATGTTTTTATAAAAAGATTTAACAATAAAAATCTAAAACTTCATATTTGGGATGTAGGAATAGCAAAATTTTCCTCTAGAAAAGACAGATAAGCCCTTATTTAATTCATCAGATGACGCCTTATCTAACAGCACTGATTTCAAAAGAAAATAGATGAACGGGAGAAGAAAAGAACTGCAAACATCAAAACTGTATTTGCTGTAACGAACGCTAATGCAGCAAGCATGATAGATCACACCGGTGCACATCTGCTTACCCATGGCTCGCAGGAATTCCTCATACAGTTCAAAGGTCATCAGAGGATTAGGCAAGTCACGTAACCACTGCTTGAAAACGCTGGCGATCACATTAATGTTGTAGTCGTCCAGATTGACACCGTTTACATCTGAAGGCACAAGATAATAGAAAATAAGATGTAGCTTTAGATAAAAGTATCTGAAGAATGCACCAATGTGCAGTAAATATAAAGATGTAAAGTGTTTCAGTAAAAAAAAAAAAAAAATAATAATAATAATTTAACATCCTTAAAGGGACAATTCACCAAAAAAAACTGAAAATTCTGTCATTTACTCACCCTTTACTTTTTTCCCAAAACTGTTTGGCTTACCTATTAAGATATTTTGAAGAAAGCTGGAAACCATTAACTTCTACATTATTTGTTTTTTCTTCTAGGGATGTCAATGGTTATCAGTTTCCAACTTATAATATCTTCTTTAGTGTTCAACAGAATAAAGAAATGCAGAAAAGTTTGGAACAACTTGAGGATGAGTAATTAGTAGTGAAGTTTCATTTTTGGGTGAACTTTTCCTTAAATTAAAATACTTTGAATGTTTTATATTTTGTTACAGACAGTGTCATCCTGCAACTGTTTTGTAGCATTTGAAATGTCCCAAACACAATTTTTAACTGTTCAAAATGGGAAAAAATTGTTTTTACTCTCTGATAGTCAAAGCAAGTTTTTAAAAAAAATTACATGTTAAATAAGCATTAAAAAACTCAGAAAAAGGTGTTTTATGTAAATTCAGACCACGAGTCCACATATATGGAAATACTTTTTCTTCAAAAGTACATCATATCAAAAGATGATACTAATTAGGTTCCAATAAGCTCAATTACTGTAGCAAAGAGAAATGAAAAATGCATGTAAAAAACCCTTGGGCCTTAAGAGGTTAACCACTTTGGAGCTAAAAAGTGCTGTCCACATTTGTGCACACTCAAGCCCTAGGAGGTTAAAACAACATACCGAACACAATAACGAAAACCTTTTTAAAGTTTTTTTTTTTTGTTTTTGTGTGTGTGTGTGTAGGCTTCTATTTTACAGCACTGTAAAATACTCAGAAATATCTCTGTCAATGTTTTTAAACAATTATAATTGATTTAACAAAGTCACACAAGTGGCAATTTCACATCTGTCACGTCCATAACAGAGATGTTACATCCATAATGAAGCTTTTCCCTCAGAAATGCAAAAATGTCAAATAAAATAAAATCAATCATGTTTGTTCTATAGAGAGCTGTCTCTTATCCTCTTGATTAGCATTGTTTCTTTTGGGTTGTGCAGTTTAATTCACTAAATATCTACAATGTATGTTGTATACTGTAAACTTGCAGACTTTTTTTGGTCACATCCATAACGTATATTTATTTTCCTCATTTAAAATATACAAAAATGTTTGCAGATTGATATTTGGTCACACTTTATTTTGATGGTCCGTTTGTTGAATTTAAGTTACATTGCATCTACATGCAAACTAATTCTCATTATATTATAAGTAGACTGTTGGGTTGGGGTTAGGGTTAGTGTTAGTGTAAGTTAACATGTACTTGTAAAGTTTCTTATAGTTAGTTAAATGTCTGCTGAATGACAGTATCAACAGATATTAAGCAGAAAGTCTACTAATACTCAAATGGACCATCAAAATAAAGTGTTACCTGATATTTTTATGCTTTTTACTTGCTTTGGAAAATATAAACTGATGTTTCAGTATAATTAGCATAGACTTAGCATGTCACATTCATAACGCTGGAATTGCCCATAAGATATTAAGAGATGCTTTCAGAAAACTTAACCCAAGTTGAGCTTTATTGTAACTTAATTTATAATATAACTATAATATAATATAACTTAATTCATCATCTTATTATTACCTTTAGTTGCTAGATGTTTTCCAAAATAGAAATTTGGAAAGGCATAAGTCTAAAAACCTTAAATGGATTGTTCACCCCCCCCAAAAAATGTACTCCATTAATTCACCCTTAAGTTGTTCCAAACCTTATAAATGTTCTTTATTTTGTGAAACACTAAAGAAGATATATTGAATAAAGATGAAAGCTGAAAACATTGACTTCCATAGTAGAAAAATTAAATACCGTTGTAGTCAATGGTTACATGTGTCCAGTAAATTATCTTATGTTATGTTCAACTGAAGAAAGAAAGTAAAGGTTGAACTCTTTTAGGCGAACTGTCCCTTTAATAACTTAAGTGACTTGTAGACCGAAATCTCTGTCTTGTCATGCGTCATACCTGTGTCCAGACCCTGCTTCAGTTCCTTAATCTTATTGGCGGATCCAGACTTCCGGTAGATCCCTTCCGTGTACAAGCCGTGCATTTCAATGTAATTGACGAGTTTCTCGACAACTAAAGGCACCGTTCGCTCATCGTTGGTCAGACGGGACAACTCCACGCCAAACTGCCTCGACGAAAGTTCTGGGTCAAACTGCACATGGAAAGAGAGCGTTATGCTGTAATCGACGGCATCTTTTATTACAGCCCCAATCACATGAAAGCACTTAGCGGAAAGAAAAATTCCTTACCTTCTTGCTGCATTTGGTGGTCATTTTCTGACAGCACTTTCTGTGACACGCATAGCGGCACACTACACAAGACACAGACATCTCATTCATTCTCATTTTTCCCATCAGAACAAACAGTTTAGATTTAACAAAAAAAATAAGGCACCACCACCTAAAATAAACTCAATTCAAGCCAACATTCCTCTCTCACTGTAACATGGCGGAAAACAGCCTGCTCTACAAAGCCGAACTGTTCTCTGTTCTGCTCTCTGAGTCGAGAGGCCATGAGCTTGTTGGTAAACAATCTGATTATGCCGAATTGAGTTCAGGGTCACTTTGATGAGGAGACTGTAGACAAGAAACTCACGTTTGCAGACACACGCCTTGTCCATCATCCAGATGAGGGAGGAGCAGTACTCGCAGTAGGTGGGAATACTGTACTGAGTGGACTTGAATATGTGGCCGTTGTGTTCCTCTACCTGAAACAAACAAAGGCACCAGTGTCAGTTGATTTTCGAGAAGAAAAAAAAACGGAAACGCTAATCCAGTATACAAAACCTCTGACAGTAATTCCACTTACTACGTCAGTGTCTTTTTTCCTTCTCTTCTTGCGGTCTGGTTTGGGTGCCTGAGGGAGAAAAAAAATAGCCATCATAAAAAAATGCTTGTTGATGCCAGAGGAGAATGGTCAGACCATTTTTAAGCTGATTGAAAGCAACAATAACCCTAAAAAAAATGAGGTCTGCAGAAGAGCATCTCTGAAAGGACAACACGTCAAACCTTGAACCAGATGAGCTACAGCAGCAGAAAATCACATCAATTAAGGACAACGACAAAAAAACGTACACAGGCTCATCAAAAATGGACCACAGAAGATTGAATAACGTTTTTTTGGTCTGAGGAGTCTTGATTTCTGCTATAACAATCAGATAGTCAGGTCAGAATTTGGCATCTCCGGTTGTGTAATAATATTTTCTCTACCAACTGTATAACCTATTAACTTTTAGTAGCTAGATATTAAAAAAAAAGAAAATATATATTAAAAAAATAAAATAAATAAAATATATATACA
>CAIGQQ010040405.1:1152560-1171574 GCA_903798035.1 Danio albolineatus | reverse complement strand
TATATATATATAATTACTCTGCTTCTCTGAACTGACTTTTGGTGAATGGTTGAATTTATGCACAATAATTAGGCCAAGTATATTTAAGTAACTGTTATTAAATAATTAGTAATCAATTACTTTTTCAGCTGAATAAAATGTGATTACAGTAACTTGTTACTCTTAATCCAGCACCTGAGCCTATGCAAGTAACTAGTAACTAACACTTTTGTCTATTTAGTGGAATCAAATGTGTGCAAATTCACTAGTCAACATAAAGTCTAAAAATTAACTTGACTGTTGTGTGCCAAAGACAGTCTCCAAATCATATTTTCTACTTTCACGAACAACGAAGGGCACAATATGTCGGATATTAGTCTTTAACATATCCAAAAACCACTAGATCAGTGTTATATATTGTGCATCTAAAATATTTCGAAGAATGTATCCAGTGAATCCAGTGAAGTAAGCATTTTTAACTCCATGCTAATGACATTATAAATCCAGGTCGAGCTCATCTCTCATCAGCAATTGCTTTGGTGGTCTTAAATGCAACCAATCACAGAGCTTTCTGTTAATTTCTTGACTTAAATGGGCAATCACGTTTTTGTACATTTTAAAGAGATAGTTCACCCCCAAATAAAACATTACTCACAAATGGCTCACCCTCAACAGGTTCCAAACCTTTATGACTTTCCTTCTTGAACACAACACTTTCTTGTTGTTTGGAAGAATGCTGAAAAATCTGTAACCACTGACTTCCATAGAAGGACAAAAAAATACTATTGAAGTCGATGGTTAAAGTTTCTATCGTTTTTCAGATTAAATCATTTTGTGTTTAACAGAAGAACACTCATCAGGGTTTGGACAACTGAGAGGGGATACCCTTTAAATATTGGAAAGAGAGCTGACAACCTGTTTAAATAATCAGTCATTAAGGATTTATGTCATATAAACACATCCATATGCATGAACTGTCTGAGCTAAATTCATGTTTCAGACGGAACAAAACAGTCAAAAACAACACAATCATCCCCAGACAGCCACACCTAGAACAGGAAATGAACAACTGGAAGTAATGATTTCAGCTGTGGAGGATGAGGAGTCACAAATGACTGATCCAAGTACACTTTTATTCAACAGCTTGGGGTCAGTATTCCTTTATAAACTGTTAAAATGCAAATCAATTCCTTTTTAAAATCCTAATATTAGGCTCAGCATGATATTAATGAATAGCTATAGAAATAAATAATCAGAGGCCACTACAAAATTCTGAGGAGGTACTGGACTTACTAGGTATGGGTTTCAGATAAATGTTAATATTTATTTTATTCTATAAAGGTATGATAATATTATAATTATAATATAATTATAATAATTATATACATATAAAATATATCATTATAATAATATAATTTTATTGGAAATCCATTTGAGATTTTTGTTCTAGAGAAATGACTCAAAATAATCAGTTTTCCATTTGTTGTGATTCCACCAAATACAGTTTCTTCACTGACCTGAAGTTAAAACCATAGTTTCGTGTCTAGAATATAAACGTCTGAACAAAATACTTATTTTTAGTCATTTAGATCAATTGTCATTGTCTGCGCTCTCTCTTTTCTCTCTCTACAGTGCTCAACATATAGAAGTACACCCCTCACAAATCTATCTTTTCAATTCATATTTTTAATAGGAAGCTTTACACTATTATATTTGTGCATATACTTTAGATTAGTCACTACTGAAGCCAAATCTGGAGCTTATCTAACAGAATAGCTTATGATAACGGGCCAAAAACTAGTACAGCCAAATTTAGATGTAACAGAAAAATATTAAATACAAAAAATTTAAAAAGAAGAAAAATGAAGAGAAGCAAAAAAAATGACAAATTGAAATTTTGTAGGCTGTAATTTAGATTTTTTTTTTGCAATATTTGACTTATTATCTTTCAATTTATCAATATATTTGGTGACTAAAATATTAATTTAATAAATATATCTATTTCATAAATCTATAGGGTGTAAATGTACCAAAATACATTGCATATATTCACTGAGAAATGGATAAAAATATTAATTTTCAAAATGGAGTGTACTCAATTATGCTGATTATCTACATACATTATATAGTATCTATTTAAATTTTTTAAGTAAATAAATGCATTTGTATGGTACAAGTATAAATGAGTATATAAGTGAGAGGTTACTTTACAAAAAACAAAACCATTACAGAGGTCTGTACACAAGATAAGAGCACATCAATGAAATCAGGTAAGAAGTACATGACCTAAAACAATGTTGACCTAAAATACTCAGACTCAGGTTCAAGTCTAGCAGTTTAATTTGTATCAGAGCGCTTGCTTTCACTGACAGCTGATTCTATAAGCTGAATTGGGCAAAGTCCCAATGACGTGAGGCATTGTGTGCAACACATTAAATAAACTAGTCTGTCAGATGCTGCTCAATGGCAGAACTTTGCCTTAGTGTGTTCTGACCTTAAAGGTAGCTTTGAAAAAAATGCTTTTAAATGTTTCACATAGGCCCCGTCAAATCAGGTTTTGATACCCAATTCCGATTTGTTGCCTATATATATTTTTCTTTGCCTGTCCATTTACACGTTCCTTTAATTGTGACCCATATCCGATTCATGTGTTTACACTTGCCATACAATTTAAAATGTCGCGCATGCATAAAGGCGGGTTTCTAGCATCTGCGCCACGCTAGCCACGATGAAAGAAATTGTCTTGCTTTTAGCTCTGCGAAATATGCGAAGTTCGCCCAACTTGATGATTTTGAGGCTGAGGCGGAGGAGGAGGGAAAGGGTCATCATCGCAGCTTGCGCTAATGGTTTATATATATATGGTGTCCTCACTGAAGGCAGGTAACTTCTGCCGTCTACCACAGACCACTTTCCTCCTCCATCTTTCCTCTGTTGTTGTTGTTGTTGTTGTTTACCATATCGGCGTCTTCATAAACGCTCTTCCTGTCGCAAGTTTAATGACATACAAAACAGAATGCTTCAATAAAACCGATCTGCCTGTTTACATGATAGTCGCATTGTAACATCCAATTTATATCTGATTTATATCCACATATGAACGAGGCCATATAATCTCAACTGAAACATGAAGACAAGGATGTACAGAGTAGCTCCTCCACTTTTAATTGATCAAACAATAGAGTTTCGTTTTTTTTTTTTCGTTCATGAGTGGTTGAGCTCAAGCGCATCAAATGAAAAGCAATTGAGAAGCGTCTTGAACGGGGGTGAGATTGTCAGATACTAGAAAGCATTTGATTAGTCATATGATTTGACAAAAATAAATAAATAAATCATTTGTGCGAAAGTGACATATTACAAGCTTTGGATGTTTATATCTTCTAAATGCAAATTTTATCATTTGGGGCACACTAGCTCATAGATATCCTAAATACTGATACTAACATCTACTTCTTTTTTAAATTCATGGGACCTTTAAGGCTGATCAGTGATGTGTGTGTGTGTGTCTGTGTGTGTTAATCTCACCTGAAACGTGTACTTGATGCTGTAGCCAGATTGTCGAATTCGCACAGTTTCCAGCATGCCTGTGTAGCGAAGTTGTCTTAGCACCAGACCATCGTTAAACCGCAGAGGAAGCTGAAACCAATCAAAGATATATTTGAAAACGTAAAAGGATAAACCTTCTGTATATGATGTATAACCACAATATATTCACAAAGACTCGCACACCTTCTCTGCGTTTGATCGTATGCACTTCACAAAGTACGGCTGGGACTGACCGAGAGTCTCCATCAGCTTGTTGAGGGAGGTCTTCAATGGAGCAAAACACCACAAATTAATTCATAACAAGCATATTTTTTTAGATGTTAGACAGTTTAGATCAGGGGTGCTCAACCCTGTTCCTGGAGATCTACCTTCCTGCGGATTTCAGTTGCAACTCATATCAAACACACCTGCCTGAAATTATCAAGTGCTGTTCAGGTCCTAATTAACTGGTTCAGGTGTGTTTGATCAGGGTTGGAGCTGAACTCTGCAGGAAAGTAGATCTCCAGGAACAGGGTTGAGCAGCCCTGGTTTAGATGTTAGATGCATGTTAGACAGTCATCTTTTTTTAACATGAATCAATTGTTTAGGTTAAATGACAGAATGTCCAAACCAGAGCAAACACTAAATGGCTGATTAACACATTGAGATGCAGTTTATGTGCTCACACTTTGATTTTTGGGTTTTAAAGTCTGCGTGAACCGGAAGTTGCTGAGACTTTTATTTCGGTACGTTTATGTACTTTATATATACATTTTATTTCAGTATGTTTATGTACTTTAAAAGTATATATATATATATATAGAATAATAGGCAGGACTTTTTTTCCACATCATTAACTCATAGCATGGTAAGAATTGTGACAGAAGCCGTCAATCTGATGCTGACAGAGAAGGACGACTACGACTTAGAAAATTATCAAAACATTTTTTTTATCTTGCACAGATTATTGGTTCACATAAAGACTATCGATGTGCACTAGCTAAATAAACATTGCAAATTTTTGGTTTCACACAGACTTTAAGATGAGGGACATATTCCTGAAAAAACTATTTAACCAATAACTAAAACAAAATAATGAAACCATCTTATGTATCAAGAATGAAATAATATTTGAATAATAATGAATACAACTTATTAAAATAAGGTATAATATCTGAACGTGTTATCTTTCTATTACTGTGACAAAGGTATTCATTTTTTTGATAATTTTAAATTAACTTTGATTTTAGTTCAAGGTATTATCAATTTTGTTCTGTGTTTTTGTCTTTTTGCCTTGTTTTTTTTCAATATGTATGTAAATTATAATTAAAATGCCTTTAATATGTCTATAAAGTTATTATTAATTTTAATGATATTTATTTCAGCATTTTTTACATTAATAACAATAATAATAAATAATAATAATAAAACTTCTATTAAAGATTGAGTCACAAAACTTATTTCAATTTAATGTTGATTTAATTTCCAAGTTCAAAACAAAACAAAACAAAACAAAACAAAACAAAACAAAACAAAACAAAACAAAACAAAACAAAACAAAACAAAAAAACAAAAAAACAAAAAAACAAAACAAAACAAAACAAAACAAAACAAAACAACAAAAAAAGACTTCTGGTCATGTATCTATGTGTGTTTCATGTCTGTCCCTATCTAGACTGAAAAAAGGAGAAAGCAGCTATTCTGGTGGTCAGGAATATACTCTCCCTTCCCAAAGTGTGCGCTGCACAGTACAGGATGTGGGAAGTGAGGTCATCCACACATTTGTGCAGGCCTGCTGCCAGACGTCCCAGAACCGCCGCGCAACTCAATGTTTACAGTACTTTGTCCCAGTCAGAGACACTAGAGGGAAATGTAATTCTTCACCAGCTAAGCAAAATGTCTCACAATGCTGTTTATACTGCACAACTACACACATTTGTCACATGGGGTTGGATTTGCTTTAAACAACATATTTCAACATTTCTTGAATCTACACACATTTAGTTTTTCGTGGCTTTCACACTTAAAATCAAGACATAATAAAAGCGGTAACAAAATGACAAACTTTTTTTAAAATAAAAATGTATCATATGACAAGACAAATTTTACTTACCAGCCTAATTTTGTAATTATCCAAAAAGAGCTAAAATAATTACGTGGCATACATTTAAAGGATAGAAAATGCTAACCAACATTATGCAAGATGTTTTCTGTTCACATTTCAAATTCTGTTCATATTTATGGTGGTTCACAAAATAAAAAAATAAAAAAAGAAAATAAGAAAAAAGATTCCATGATTCACTAACTAGACAAACAAATAACAAACTAGACCGAAAAGTGTATCTTAAGTTGGTTTAATGTGTAATTTAATTGAATTTAATTGAATTTTAAAGTTTACAGGAGCAAACCTGACCTATGTTAAGGAAACACCCAACAATGTGAAACCAAAAACAGCTGACGACAGTAATATTTAGTTTATAAAGGACTAGAAAAAAGCCATATGACAAATACATATTAATATTATTAATCATACACTTTAACAAGACAGTATTTAAAAGTAAACTCAAAACAAAGGATTGTGGGAATGACAAAGCAGATAAAAATGCTATTCTATCAATGATAGACATGATGTCATTCATTAGGTGCTAAGAAAGCAGAGCTGAACATGGTGGAAACTACACTAGTTACACAACATACACATGATTCAGAGCACCCTTAGTTTGATGACAACAATAAAAAAAAAGAGAGTGAGTGATGTCTGACCTGAAATTGGGCACTAATACTTGGGGGTTTCTTTTTCTTGTGGAGATGCAGCAGGGATTTTGTGATGCGGTCTTGTAACGTCAGATTGCTCAGATACTTTAGAGACTTTACATCCAGCAAGTGCTGTAGACGCAGATGAACAAAGAAAGTCAGTTATAAATTAAAACCAAACAAAAGCAAACTACAAAACTAAAACTATAAAACAAACAGGACAAGACAAAATCAACAAATATAATACACTGTAAGCAAATAAAACAAAAGCATCAAAAATGCATTATGTGACATTGTAAAATATAATATAATTCAAATGCAATTTGTATGAAATCAAGAGTAAAATCAAACAAAACTCAACAAACAAACAGCAGATACAAAACATGCTAAATAAAACAAAAGCAAACCAGACAGAGTAAATAAAGAATAAAGCAACCAAACCCAAATTAAACAAAACTTTAAAATTCAACAAATTCACTTTAAAATTCAACAACTTCAAAATATCAAAGCAGAGCAAAGCTCTGAAAAAAGCAATATACAAACAGAGCAAAATAAAACTAAATAAAACAATCCCCCAAAACAATCTAAAATACAAAGAAACCCAGTCTAAATAAAACAAATCAAAGCAACAAAATAAAATCATACAAAATTAAAGAGAGTAAAGCCAAACAAAACTGAACAAAAGCAGACACTGAACATACAAAGCAAACCAGAGTAAATAAACAGAGTAAAGATGAAGAGACAGAGACAGAGTTAATAAAGAATAAAGCAACCAAAACCACTTGAAGCAAAACTTATTAAAATTAAACAAATCAAACATCGAACAAATCCAAACAGACCAAATACAAAAAAACACAAGAGAACACAAAAACAAAAATAAAAGCAGAGCAGAGCTAAAGAAAGCAAAAATAAAATGAAAAATTATATATATATATATATGCAAACAGAACAAAGCAAACATAATAAAAACAATCGCAAAAAGCAATTCACAATCCAAAGTAAACCAGAGTCTAAATAAAACAAATCAAAGCAGAACAAAAGGAACAATAATCAAATTAAAGAGAGTAAAACCAAACAAAAGCAGACACTAAACATACAGAATAAAACAAAAGCAAACCAGACAATAAAGAAAAAAAGCAACTGAACAAAACCAAACAGACCAAACACAAAAAAACTAAATCAGAAACAGAGCAGTTATTTAAAACAAACAAAACAAAAAAGCAATATACAAACAGAACAAAAGCAAACAAAATAAAACAATCCCAAACACAATTTAAAGTCTAAATACAACAAATCAAAGCAGAACAAAAGCAACAAAATTAAATCATACAAAATTAAAGAGAGTAAAACAAAACTAAACATAAGCAGACACTGAACATACAGAAAAAAACAAAAGCAATGCAGACAGAGAAAATAAAGAAATAAAATTAACAAAACATCGCAATTAAGCAAACCAAATCAAACACTGAACAAAACTAAGCAAACCAAATAACGCAAAACAAAAATCAAAATAGAGCAGAGATAAGAAAAACAAATACAAACAGAACAAAAGAAAACAAAATAAAACAACCCCCAAAACAATCCAAAGTAAACCCAAGTGTAAATAAAACAATTCAAAACAGAATAGAACTTAATAAAACAAAAGCAAACCAAATCAGACATTAAAACCAAAAGCATCCGAACAAAAACAATAAATCAAAATCAAAGATGACCGACCCACCAAACCAAATCATAAAAAAAAAAACAACCAAGAACAAAACAGTAACAAGCAGGATACAACAAAGCAAATGAAGAGCAAAAAAAAATAACAAAGCCAAACTACTGTAAGCAAGGAAACAAACAAAACAGCAAGCAAATAATCTACAACAACAACAAAAGATCAAAATGTATGTTATGGGAATTGCACCTTAGGAAGACTGGGCTTCATCTTATAGTTTTTATTTCTCCTGAAAAACAAAGCAAAACAATGAATAATAGTGGCTATTGCATTTCAGTATTCTATTGTACTTGGTGGAAGGGTAACACTTTATGCCGAGTTCAGACTGCATGATTTTAGCCCTGATTTTGACTCGCTAAAAGGTTTTGAGAAATCACCTACAAATGCCTCAAATCACAGGCAAATCGGTGTTCGTTCACATCAGTAACAAGCACACAGCATGAAATATCAAAGATGTGATCTTAGAGAATCGCAGATGAGCCGCTGACGCCCGTGAGATATTTGGCGTGCTAAATATCTGGAGCTGTTGGCAATTCAAATCATGCCGTGTGAAATGTGTTCAGATTGAAAATAACATCGCTGATCACTTACAGCCAATGAGAGAGCAGCATCCACTAGTGTGGGTATCTGCAGCCCAGCGGGAGGTTGGGGGAGAAGTTAAATTTTTACTTTATTTACGCTTATTCTTACTTTATTTGGACCCAAGAAATGGAGGAAAAACTAGTGTAAATTTGGCAGGAGCACCCGTGTCTGTTTGATGTATCATCTGAGCAATAGCACAACCAGGTCAAAAAAAAATGTTGAGGAGAAATTGCAAATTTTCTTTAAACCCGTGTAAGTAAAATAAGTCCATTTTCTACCACACTAAATTATCCTCTCTCATTATGTAGTTAACAACAAAAGAAATACTACATAACCTTGCGTTGTTTCCATGTCACTTCTCAGGTGTATTTGGTTGTGAGACATGGTTTAGACAAAGTTGATGGTCATTCTTCCTATTGTAAAGTCATGCAGTGTGAAAACATCTGTGACACAGCTACTTAAAAACCATGCAGTCTGAACTCAGCATTAGTTTAAGTAATAATTCTCACTATTAACTAGTGTCTTATTACCTGCCTGTTATTAATAATCTGGTTGTTTATTAGTACTTATAAAGCACATATTCTGCGTGATCTTATTCTACATTCCTATTCCTACCAATACCTAAACCCAACTACTATCTAAATAACGATAAGCAAACAATTAGACAGAGTTCATGTTTTTTTTAATAGTGAGAATTATTTGTTAAAATAAAGTGTGACAGAGAAAGTAAAGCTAAAGCTGCGTGTATCAGAGAGAGACTCTTACATGAGGATGCCATGGGCTCGCTCCAGAAGTTTACTGCTGGTGGAGTTGATGAAGATGCCGTCCTCCTCACTGAAGGATCCGGCTGAAGACAGGCGGCTCTGTCTCCCAGGACGCCCATTCCAGCCCTCTCTGTCAGAGATCACAAAAACACACATTAAAGATACATACAACAGCATCTATTACTGAGTAAATGCTGGGTTCGGCACAATCGATTTGTGTTGGGACAACATGAAGGAATTAAGTTACAGTAACTCATTCGTTTTTGCAAAAAGTGGATTGAACTTAAAACAATCAAGTTAAACAAAACACATCAACAATTGTGTTGTTTCAGCTCATTTTAAATAAGCAGTTTAAACAGCAAACATCATTGCTTGAGTGTACAGTATATTTCTAAAACAATTTGTAAAAAAAAAAATGAAAAAATAGAAGTTTGTCAAAACAGCTTGTTGAATCATTCACGAGTTCAAAGTTGAATCTTGTTGGGTCTTAAATAAGAAAAAAAAGTGACCTTTTTTTGTGAGCTGGCATTTTTATAGTTGTTTTATAGTTATAGTTATAGTTTTTATAGTTTATATTGTATAGTTAAAGTTATTAGCCATCCTGTGAAATTATTACTTTACAAATATTTCTTAAGAGGTGTAGCCAGCACCGAACTTATGGGAATTTACACATAAACAACTTAAAATAGTAATAGTTCTTGACCCCAGCAAGCTACAAACAAAAATCATGGATATAATCAAGGTCTCATTGGAAAGAAGACACTTTGAGCTTTACTATGGTTCATAGAAAGTTTCATGCAATATAAAAGTTATACATTATGCAGGCATGAGACAGAAAATTTGTACTGTTTAATATTTGTTTTCTCAATATTTGTTTGTTCATATTTGTAATAGCCTAGAAAAAAAATATTCATTGAAAGCCAAATGTCTCATCAGTTTATATTTTAAATAAGATGAAGATGGCATGCAAAACGAGATTTCTGCAAAAAGATTTCAGAAATTATGTGTCTTTCTCTCCCTCACTGTCAGTGGCACTTTCTCAAAAATGACCTATTCCCAAACAAAAACAAACAAACAAAAATAAAATAAATAGTTGCTGAATAATTTAGTTAGGTTTTACTATCCACTAAATGCTCAAAATAAAAAAATAATAATAATACAAAAAAGATGCTTAAGCAAGGTAATTTTCACAGTACAGTACTTCCTATAATAATTTTCTTCTACTGGAGAGAGTCTAACTTCTTTTAATGGGGTTGCCTTAAAATCAGTTATTATAATTATAAAGTAAAATATTATTACCTTAAAAAAACAATTTAATAAATAAATATATACACTACCGGTCAAAAGTTTGGGGTCAGTACGATTTTTAATTGTTTTAAAATAAGCTTCGCCTGCTCACCAAAGCTGCATTTATTTAATCAAAAATACAGTAAAAATAATACAATTGTGAAATGTTATTGCACTTTAAAATAACTGTTCAACTGTTTTTTTTTATGGTATACTTTCAACAATGTTCTGGAAACCATCCTCAGAGAATTTAGCACATACAGTACTGACATGACAGTATTGCAGAATTACTGCAGACTTATCAGCCACACATTTATGATGAGAATCCACTCTGCCGCATCCCAAATTTGCTCTACTGGACACAGATGTACTAGCAGTGAAGGTCAGCTAAATATTAGGGAATTTTGTGTTATATTCAAGAACCAATTTGAGATGATCTGAGCTTTTGGTGTGTTATCCTCCTGGAAGTTGCCATCAGAAGGAGAGCAAACTATAGTCACAATGCACTGAATATGGTGAGCAAAAATGCTTAACCAGAATGAGTTTAAACAATGTTTATTTGGTACTAGAAGAAGGTTTTAAACTTTGACATGAAAATATCCTTCACACTCCACCATTACTCCACCAGCAGCCATTACAAGACAATACAGAGACATATTTTCCCATTGTTAATGCCAAATTCTGACCCGACCATCTGAATGCTGCAGCAAAAATCAAGATTGATCAGACCACGCACATTTTTTCCAGTCTTAAAGTGTCCAATTTTTATGAGCCTTTGTGAATTATACCCTCAGTTTTCTGTTGCTATCTGACATGTTGTGTGTTCAGAGGTAAACTATTGTTGTGACTAATGGCTGTTTGAGTTAGCTATTTTTCCACTCATCGACTTTTTTGGCAAATGTTGAAATATCACAAAAAATATGTAATTGTAATGTCAAGATGCGCATATATTTAGAATGTGCGCATTTACAAAGCACACACATAAACTTTTTCCTGATGAGAAAAAAAAGTTTATAAACTATGATTGAAGCATATTTACCAAATACATTCCAGCATGCGTATCAAAAAAGTCAAGTGATTTAGTTTTTACAAATCATGTGATGATAAAAATGGATGCAACGGGACGGCATTATTGGACAAACCAGTGGACTGCTAACATTGTAAAACATCTGAAATGTTGTTTTACACCTAAATTTTTTTTTTTTTTTGCTGCTTGTTCAAACTTATTTAAAATGACCTGAATCAACACAATTCTTGATTTTTTTTATTATTATTATTTTTGGAGGGGGGCAACTTACTTGGTTTCGGTTCAATCCACTTACATTTGTAAAAACAATTAAGTTAACTTTATTATTAGTGTTGGGGCAACATGAAGGAACTGTAGCAAATTCCATTTCTCTTTTTGATATTTGATGCAAGTTTATCAGGATGTGACAATTGTGTTGTCTTTGTTTCATTTAATGAAACAGTGCCTATTTTGCAAATGTGTTATGCAATATTCCAGGCTTGTGCATCATTTTAATTAACATCTTTGGATGGAAAACTAGCTATTGTTGCATTTCTAAGAGCTCTAATCACAATCAGTATGACTATTCTCCTCAGATATCAACCAGGTAATTTCACCTACAGGCCACTAGATAATTTCACTTGTGTGAAGCGTTCACTGTTGAACACTTAAGACGTCTGCGTGAAAATCCCTATGAAATCAGCCATTTCTGAAATACTCAGACCAGCCAGTTTGGCCTCACAAACAGTCAAATCCAAAGTCACTTATGTCACCTTTCTTCCTTTATGGTGCTCGGTTTGAAATTCAGATTACCTTGACTATGCCTAAATGGAGTTATTCCCATGTGATTGGCTGGTTAGACACATGCTTTAATGAGCAGTTGAACAGATGTTTTAGCTTGCACAATGGATCTTTCTACTGTACATGAGGAAAATTTTGTTTATGTGACCACACTTCCAATTAATTAAGAAAAGAAAGGCATTGCTTTTTATTTTCTAGTAACTGGAGCACCCAGAGGAAACCCACGCCAACATGTGGAGCAGGAGCGCCGCTAAGGGTGGGGAAGTTATCACGATGTTAAGGGCTCATGCACTCTAGGGGCCCACAGAGATTCATTCATTCATTCATTTTCTTGTCGGCTTAGTCCCTTTATTAATCCGGGGTCGCCACAGCAGAATCAACCGCCAACTTATCCAGCATATTTTTTACGCAGCGGATGCCCTTCCAGCCGCAACCCATCTCTGGGAAACATCCATACACAGACATTCACACTCATACACTACGGACAATTTAGCCTATCCAATTCACCTGTTGCACATGTCTTTGGACTTGTGGGGGAAACCGGAGCACCCGGAGGAAACCCACGCAACCACGGGGAGAACATGCAAACTCCACACAGAAATGCCAACTGACCCAGCCGAGGCTCGAACCAGCGACCTTCTTGCTGTGAGGCGAACGTGCTACTCACTACGCCACCGTGGCGCCGCCCACAGAGATCTGCTTTATAATTAATAACAGTACTATAATGTAATATAACTTATGAATGTATCTCTAAATTACAAGTAAAACCATTTATTAAAAATAAAAAATAAAAATACGGCTTATATCTGCCTCTCGTGTCTGTCACTGTCAAATTGCACCCACCCTTCCTTTCACTGTATGGTTCAGTCCGTCAGTAGCGGGAAGAGAGTTGATGCTTTGTTGAGTGCGATCGTCAGGTAAACTGTCAAAGCAGCGATGTCCTCGAGGTTAACATCAGCTGCGTCCCAAATCGCATACTTATGCACTATTCTACGCCGTTGTGTAGATTAATAGCGTCAGTAGTGCGTTCACACTGAAAACTCTACAAATAATAAGTGCACTTTAATAACCTGGATGATGCACTTAGCATCATTTATGGGTCTTGGCTTATTTATGGGTCTCATTGTAATATAATTTTGTGTCTTATTGATTGTTGTCACTGTTCCAGTGTTTTGCGCATTGTATGAGACAATATTGCAGTACAGTTATTTAAATAGTTACACATTTAGTGTTTTGTGTGTTTAGAAATTTAAAATTTTCAGTGAATATTTGATTGCTGTTCCTGTTTTTGTGCTACATTTACATTTGAACAATAAATCATCTGCTAGCTACAGTCATGGCCGTTCTCTTACTAAATACTGATAAGTAGTGGACAAAATCTATAATAAAATGCAGAGGTCAGTATAAATACATTGCAGACAAAGAGTTTGGATAGCTAGCTTGGTAGTAGGGGGCCCATCCTCATATTTATTCATGGGGCCCAAAATTACTAGCGGCGCCCCTGACGTGGAGAACATGCAAACTCCACACAGAAATGCCATCTGCCCAGCCGAGGCTGGATTTTAAGTAATTAACATACTTTTCAGATACATTTATGAGAAAATGAATTTAAATACAAATTAAATGAAGCAATGAGTAGTTAGTAGTTAATTCCTTTTTTGAAGTAACTTACCCAACACTGTATACATATGTACATATAATTGAATTGAACAAAATGCAGCTTTTGACTGCTTTAAGAGCTACGTAGAAAACTATTTACTTTCTTTGTAGAGCTGCAGCAGAAACATCACTGTTAAAACTCAATTCGCGTCTGCACCACAGATGCAATATTTGTGAAACAGGCCAAACATTTAACATACAACTCCTCCACTCCAGATGAACTTATCACAACAACAGGCAGTCCACTAAGACCTATTGATTTAAACTTCTGGCAGACATTATCCGAGCGTAGAGACTGTAAACAACTCCACTTAATAAAACCAAGGCACAGTTGCTTGTGGAAACACTAAAGAAGCTTAGGCAGGTTTACGAACCTATAAATACACTATGCCTAAATGACCAACTTTGACTTCTATCGATGCACCAAATTTTGCCCCCAAAAATGTTATTAAATGAATAAAATCTAGATTTGCAGGGCTGAAATCATTGACTGAAACTGTACTGTTTAAAATTAAAACAATGTATGTGCAATTTGAAAGCTTAATTTTTAATTTAAACAATTTATTTCGATAGCTACACTAATAACATTCCGCTAACAGAGCCATCTTGTATTCTCTGGCCTTTAGGGGTACATTGATTGTGCACTCATTACTGCAGTGCATTGTAGGATTTATTGATTGTACTTCAATACATCTACTATGGCTTCACTATGGTTATTGCAAATGGCTTCTCGCATAAACACTGTACTTTTTAGGGTATAAGGGCTGATTTTGAATACAGAATACAGGTTTCCTTTGGTGGAATGACAATATAGACTACTGCCAACTGCAGGTGTGAAAGGTACATCCTCTCACACAGGTGCAGAACATACATTCACACTTCAGTCATCTGTTGTGTGTTCACAAACAGCTGACACATGGCTTCCGATTTTGTTTTCATATTCATGATTATGTTTGGGTGGCTCGGTGGCGCAGTGTGTTGTGCTATCGCCTCACAGCAAGAAGGTCTATGGTTCGAGCCTCGCCTGGGTCAGTTGGCATTTCTGTGTTTTTTTTGTTCACATGGATTTCCTCCGGGTGCTCCGGTTTCCCCCACAAGTCCAAAGACATGCGCTATTCGTGAATTGGGTAAGCTAAACTGTCCACAGTGTATGTGTGTGAATGAGAGTGTATGGGTGTTTCCAGTGATGGGTTGCATCTGCTGCATAAAACATATGGTGGATAAGTTGGTGGTTCATTTCACTGTGACGACCCATAATTAATAAAGGGACTAAGCCAAAAAGAAAATCAATAACTGAATGATTAAGTTTATTTATGCGGCACCGTGGTCTTGCAATATGAGCTGTCAAGTCTAGAGATTTTTGAGAGAACATAATTCTTTTATGTTTAATCCACTTACGTTTGTAAAAACTAATAAGTTGTGTGGAACCCAGCAATTTTTACAGTGAACTGGACTCAACATTCTTTTTCTATTTTTTTTTCATGTCGAGATAATTTGACTAAATAAAAGATGATTTTATTTTTTGCACACTGTAAAAAAATGTTGCTCACTTAAATTTTTAAGTTGAACAAATTTATTTTTAGAAGTCATTATGACATACTGTACATCAATTAAGCTGACTTAAACGAGGTTGAACTAGGAGGTTGCATTCCTGGATCAAAACAAATGCAAGAGCAGGTTGCCAAATTGAGGGCCAACAGGAGCGTCCCTGAATATCGTGCTTAAAGGTTGATTTAAATCGTATTCTAAATAAAAGAAACGGCACAACCAACATATGAAATATAATTTAAAACAGCTTCTATTTCATGCAGCTGAACCATAGAAAACTGGAAAATGATCACCTCAGGTAAACCTCATGTGCTTTATTCAGTGTTAAATGCTAACAATGTGAGTTTGAATGTCATTTAACAAGACATTTATTGCCATATACTGAAAACAGCAGCAGATAGTTCACCTCAGATCTTGAAAATAAAATAAACCATGTGAAATGGAACATCACACCTGTGACTCAGTGCAAACCAACACATATCAGTGATTCAGCATCTACATTTAATAATGTTAAGGAGGTTTAATATGTATTAATTCGATTATAAACCTTACCATTTTGTGAGTGAAGTGCATATTCTGTTGCTAGGACATGGGGTTACAATGTACAGTAACCTGCTCACCTAATGTTTACGTTTGTAATATTTCTATTATTTGCTAATTAACAACCACCTCATGTGGAACTCTGAATCTCCATCTCATTTCTGAGTCTGCTAATGTCCACCGGAGGTCGCATTTCAGTCACGAATGTATGCTTTGGGAGCATTCCTGAATGAATGACTGAAATACACTGTTTTCCTACAAAGCAACCCAGTGTGCTGAAATATAATTGCCTCTAATTAACTGCATTTTCAAAGCAGAATAACTTTATTTTTACTTCAGCATTGTTTTACAGATAAACAATAATGTTCTCTTAGCATGTTTCTTAAATATCTGCAAACATATTATGGTATTGTTATGCCTTAGAAGAGTCAAAAACTTACATAGAGCACCTATAAAACATCAAGTTTAAACTTAAATAGTCTGACACCTGATTAACTTCCTAAATTCAGTTAAAGTAACGTAAAAACAAACGTTGACTTTTTATTATATCATTCTTAACAGTGCATGTAAAAACTCATAAGGAACTTAAATGAACACACACACACATAGTAGTGAGTGAATTTACAGTAATTTGCAAGCAATACCCTATATACAGGAGGTCATCGGAGCAAGTGCTCGTGGAGCAGTAACTCATCAGTCCAGGGTCTATCCTCCAAATGAGCGAATATCTTCTCTCTGACATCACGCAGGAAGCAGCTGCTGTTTCCTGGTGTTTAATGGTCACTTAGTAACCCAAAAAGTGTGTGGGGTTGCAAAACAGATTAGGGGGATTTCACCGTGCAACAAAAGAGCTGTTGTGAACTGGGCTCCTGCACTTGTTCGGGATATCAGGACTAATCTGTGTGCCATGCGGTCACTAACAAAGCATGAAGCAGGGGTCGTCCTGTGGGTTTCTGTGGAGTCACTGCTCACCCACACCCATACGGAGAACTTAACAAGCCGTGTGAGTACTGACTAGGGGCTCGTCATACACGCTTCATTTCTAGCTCGAAGAAAAAAATGGTTCAAGTGTCAGGAAACTACAGAGGGGATTTCAGAACTTATAGTGCAAACAAATGAAGCGCAGATCCTCCAAGAAAATATATAGAGCGGAATGAGGTACACTTATAACGAACACTTTTAATTATACTTAAAATAATTACAGGTAACACATTAGTTAAAGTAACAAATCACACCATTTTTACTGACTTATTACCTGCCTGTTATTAAGAACTATTTATCAGCACTTATAAAGTAGGATATTATTTTTGAGCCCAATACTTTAATTAAAAAGTGAGTAAACCTATTGTATTTAAATTGATTAGTTGACCTTGCTTTAAAATAGCGAGTAAACCCATTGCCTTACAATTGTTAGGTTAAGTAATTATGTGCATAATTATAAAAATTAAGTCAACTTAACCGTTCCAAGTTACTGATTTACTCACTTTTTAAAGTAAAGTGAACTTGTTGCTTTTAAGGTAACGGATTTACTCAATTTTTTTTTTAAATAAAGCAACTAAATCGCTTTTTACCATACTATTAATAAGCAGATAATCAGTAGTTAATTGAGCTAAAGTCTTAGTTAATGGTTTGTTGATAGCGTGAGTTGTACTGTACATTAAAATAAAGTGGGGCGGAATTACTGTTACAGGGATACAAATTATTTTTGTACTGATTATAAGTTGGATAATTTGAGATCAACTGCTGAAATTTCTTCAAACATTTTTAGACTTCAAACTAAACCCAAATGAAGCATTTACACAATTTCTGGTGTCTGTTTTTATGATAAAAATTAAGAAAATGCAAAGGGTGAATTCAGTTTTCTTTGTGAGTTTTGATTCTTTAGAAATTACTGAAAAGAAAAGATCTATGTACACTAGTGATATGGAAGTAAAACTATCAAGATCTGCCTAAAACTTCTTTAAATGTGTGTTTCCATTTAGATGACTGAAAAACTGAGAACATCCATTAAGCAATCAGAATCAAGCATTCTACAGCCCTGTAAACTTTCAGAAATAAAGGTACACGAGCTGTCACTGGGGTGGTAGCTTTTTAAAAGGTACACATTTGTACCCAAAGGGTCCATATTAATACCTCAAGGGTACATATTAGTACCTAAAATGTACAAGAGTGTTCCTCTTAAAATTTTTAGGTTCTTACATACTTTTAGGGTACGAATTTATACCTTTTCAAAAGGTACCACCCCAGTGACAACTCGCGTACCTTTATTTCTGAGAGTGTAGTGTAAGATTGAATAAAGGGCACAGATGTGCATTTTACACAGCTGGACATCACGTTCAGCCACTACAGATACAGTTTAAGCACATTTCATCCAGTCTGTTTAAACACTGGGCTTACAGTACAAATTAAAAAGCACAATAAAACTTTCCAATTTCCATACATGGTACCTAACAGTTTTTATTATATTTTGATGGCTATGTTACAATTTTATCAATCCGACATTTAATATGATTATTAACATTGGAACTACCAGAATGCTATAACTACTGGTACTACCATATCGGCCATTCTGAATGTTCTCATATAAGACGCCACATTGTCACGTCATGTTTCATTCAAAGGTTCTTTTAAGATATTAAAATTAAGCTTTGCATGCCTGTTATCATATTTAATTAACTCATCGCCTATAAATGTTAGGCTACTAGACCACCCTCGAATGTCCACACCTGACTTTTATTTTCACTTTCACAAACAGGGGAGAAGGTTATTCGCAGCACTGAATATGAAAAGACATATCTGAGGTAAAGTTATGTTTTTTATTCCAACAAAAAGTTATGTGTTGGTTAGCAAGAAGT
>CAIGQQ010040405.1:1119531-1149126 GCA_903798035.1 Danio albolineatus | reverse complement strand
TTATTATTATTATTATTATTATTATTATTATTATTATTATTATTATTATTATTATTCAGCTTCCATTAGTTTTTTGTCATTTAATTAATTATTTTTTTTTTTATTTATTCATTTTTTTTATTTATGTATTTATTTATTCATTTGAGTTTCACAAAAAATTATTTTCTTTTTTTTTGGTTGCTTTTTTTTATTCAAGAAGTATTTTTGTTTGTAAATTTTATACCTTATACATGTCTTTTATTTAGTTTTATACACAATTGCATTCTGTCAAAAGACAAAAAATAGTACAGTAACCATTTTCAATAAAGAACTGGGCTAAGACTGGAAGGTGGACATGAGGGATAGTTCAATGGTCCTGTCATAGTGACAAAACATCTAAACATTTTTACTTGCAGTACCTACACAATCCCAAAGGGACAGAGTATATTGGGGACACTGACTGTTTATATTAGAAGGGAATTTAGTTTTGACACATGAGTGAACAGTTTTGGAAAAGATATGAGCTTTTGCTTTTGAACTGTAAGACTGTTTTGCCAAATGATCTTAGAGTGTTGGGAATGTGATTCCGGTTGCAAGAAATGAGCCAAACCAATAGAGAAAAACTGTAAAAATAATCTATATAATATAATATTAACTAACTGCTCATTTTAAATCCTTCAGACCACTAGGTTCAGTGCTTCCCACACATAGACTTTACTTGGGCAGGCCGCCCAGGTATATTAAAGGCCGCTAAAACACACATATTTGTGATACTTTTTTTTTTATTAACTGTTATTAACATCCTTTACATTTTTTTGTATAAGCCCAATAACCAAACATCCATAATATATTAAGTAGTGGAAAATCTTCTCTTGTTTATGCATTTCATTCTGTGTGTGCGAGATCTGTCAACACTCCCACAGACAGTCTCACGTGCTCTTCAGACCCACTGAGGCCTGCCTTAATTGGCACTTTAAAAATGTGTCTGGCATGGATTCTAGATCTTGTAAAATGTCCAGGATTCAACTTTTGCTTTTGCTTTCTAAAGCTTGTGTGTGCTTTTGCATTACCTTTTTACTTAAACCTAAATCGTCATTTTAAATTTAAACGACTTATTATACTCGAAGAGGACAAAATGACTGTTCTCAACTGACTGTAAAATGTACGTATGTAAACTGTTAATAATGGTTAATCAACTCATTTCCCTTATTTAAATAATCTACAGGTTTTAATCTTGTATTTAGGATATTTTTTAGAAATATTGCCTGTTTTTATTGCTTTTTCTGTCATTTATTTCTCATTTGCTGATTATTTTAATAATTTGATAATGTTATATATTACAGATGCTGTTTTATATATCTAAAATGATTTGGCATTCAAGTTTGCTTTGAACTTGAAAGAAAGAGAGAAGCAGATTTTACCTGTAAGTGGGTGCACATGGCTCCTGTCTGTAAAAGTAGTAGTCTTTTATTTTTTACTTTAACCCACTGAAAAGAAACAGTGCATAATAAATAAAATGGTCACACTCTATTTTGATGGTCCATTTGTTGAATTGAAGTTACAATCCAACTAATTCTCATTACATTATAAGTAGACTGTTAGGTTCGGGTTAGGGTTGGGGTTAGTGTAAGTTGACATGTACTTGCTAAGTTTCTTATAGTCAGTTAAATGTCTGTTGAATGTCAGTATCAGCAGATATTAAGTAGACAGTCTGCTAATCTTCAAATGGACTATCGAAATAAAGTGTTACCAATAAAATTATTGTTAAAAAATTAATTATGTCTCGTTTGTCACATATAGTTAACTATTCATATGGTTTGGGTAAATGGTGTGTTTCATTTCAGCTACCACCACAAGTATATTTCAAACCTGTAGGAAGCACTGAGGTTATATCCATTTGTCAACAATACGGTTTTCATAATCTCAAATATCACAACTTTAATCACTTGTTTCTGTAAATATCTGAAGTCAAAATAGATATGTTGTAGTTTCATTTTACACAAATACATCTGTAAAGCTTAATGATGCTGAAACATTAAACAGTTTGATATTTATATACACAAAAGTTTTTTTAAGGAGATACTTGGTTTATATGGATCCTATGTATGCAAAAACCATTTCATTCAGACATCAACATAAGACTTTGATGAGTCCATTATATCACCCAGCCTAAAACTACAAGAACGAATCATGAAGGAACAATTCAGATTCAGAAATGACTAACAAATAGCAATTCTTTTAATTTCGTGTGTATAATCTATGATCTGCGCTACCTCCATCAAGCAGACCTATTGTGAGCCCGCTGTCGTCGAAAAACGAGTGCGTGCAGTGAGCTGGAGGAGTCGAGCTGGGGCTCCAGTGAGGGGACAGTGGTGGACTGCCCGAGAAACATGCATGCTGGACTGAAGCCACACAGAGGACAGTTAGTGAGAGACACAGGCCCAAACTGACATCATGCAGGAAAGCGAGACAGGTGCAAGATGGACGGCCAGAGACAAGAGAGCAAAACCTTCCAGCACTGAATCCAATCAGTTATTCGCAATGGGGATTTATTTATTAACGTGCCGTGTGACAGGAGCTCTCGTGTCTAGGCCCTGGGTGCACAGGATGAGGAGACGAGATGAAAGAAAAGGCAGGCTTACTGTATTTCTCCTCTTTGCACCTCTGCAGGATCTCTAAGCTTCTCTGATGCACAGGGTGATGCAGAAAACTAAAGCTATCCACACTTTTCACAGCTGGAGCAGCAGCGTCATGCCCTTAGGAAGCCAAAAATAAGAATAAAAATAAAATGAAAAGAGAGAAGAGGAGAGAAAAGACAGATTAAATAGAAAGGAATAGGTTGTGCTTGACTACTAGAGTTGTCACGCAAAAGCCAAACTTTGACTATCAGCATTAAATCATGATCAAATTCCATTATTCGAGAATGCATTTTAAAAATCAGATCTGAGCCACAGTGAAATGCAGGAGGGAACTTATGTGGAAGGACAACCAAAAGGCAGTGGGCAGCACTAAACTACTGATGTTCAAACTGTTGTAACTGAAGAAGAAAGGCATTGTAGATCCCGAAAAGCTGGAGAGCAGAGCAACAGAATTCAAGCAGGAGGAGCTGGGCTAACAGTTATTTACTAGCTAACATACAGTTCACACAAAATGGCCCTAAAATGTTTCATATTTACTATATTCTTGCTGACATATAATATATTTTTAATAGGAGACCAAGGTTTTAAATGTTACGGACCCCAATAAGCAGCTGTTTGTAAAAACTGATCAAAAAGAGTAGCTGCAGCAGATCAAAATGAAAGTGAAAAAATGAAGCACAAAACATGAAAAATGAAATGACACACACAAAAAAACAACAACAATACAGAAGAAAACAAAATAAAACAAAAAAGATTTTTTAAAAAACAACGATGAAACAAAACAAAGGAAGACTAGAAAAAAGCAAAACAAAAAATACACAAACATACACAAAACTAAACAAAGGATGAGACGGCTGAGATGCATAAAAGACTGAATACGTTTGGGGTCAGTGAACTTTTCTGTTTTCATTTTTCCTCTTCCCCAGTACCTTTATCAATACATTTTTCAAATCAGCGTGTTAAAATAATTTCTGGTCAACCACTGAAGACTGGAAATACATTTTAAACTACAGTAGAAACTAGGGCTGCAGGATTAATCGAAAAAAGATCATGATTTCGATTCGACCCTCCACCTGATCTTAATCCAGCAATTCTACGATTCATCCAATTACATTTTCAAGATCAGAAGAGAAGCATAAAGGTCGCACAAGTCTTTACATGGTTTAATATACGTTGCTTAGCGATGTAAACACCTCCAAATGGTGTTGAAAGAGTCACAAACTGAATTTATAAGATATAATTCAACCAAAAAAAGTCATTTCTGTCTTAATGTATTGACGTATTCATGGCTGCGGAATCACATGTGAGCTGTTTGTTTACCACAGAGAGGACGAGTGTGCCTAAGACCGATATATTTATATAAATATATAAATATGTATATATAAACATATTTTTTACACTGTACTGACAGTTATTTTTTCATTTATATAATTATTTTGTATTTACACGTATTTCTGCAGAACACTGTTGTTACCTACCCTTTACACCTCAACCCACCCTTAAACCTCCCATACTGCTAAACCTGTCCATAAGTTTACTCGTACCGCACCTCAAAAGTGCCACAAGTGTTGTGCAACAAAATTTGACCACAAAAAAAACATTATACTTATTTTTTTATTGTACGTAATACCTAGTAATTAAAGCAACTTGATATAAAGTGGAACCAGTTTTTTTCCAGACAATCCTCAACCACATATTCATCAAGATACATACAAGTCAAAATAAAACATGTGAACTGTTACACAGAGCTACACTCATCAAAATTAGTTTGAGAAATAGTAAAGAAATAGTAAAGAAAATGAAAAGACAAAAAGCAGAATATGCTCTTATTTAAGAAGAAAATGTTAAAACTTGAAATTATTTATTTCCAGCTAAATTGTTACAGTATAAAATACATTGCCCTGAAGAACCTGTTGCACAATTAAGAATCATGCGATGAGAAATCAAACTGATTTGACTCACCGCTGCGTTTCTCCACATGTCTCTTGCCAGCGTCCCTGAAGGCCACCATGGCTCTGAAATAGGCCCGGAGCACAGCCCAGCGGAAAGTGGCCACTGGGTCAATGCCGATCAGCCCGCAGATGAAGGCGTTCTTACTGCTTTTGAGGAGCGCGACGATGTCTGGCCGCATGTGGTCCGTGTTTTTCTCCCTGAAGTCCTGGAACAGTTGGTCACCCAGATAACTAGATGTTATTATGGCCAGCTCTAATAGGCAACAATACAGGCTCATCCATTCAATGAAGCCAATGAAACATCAGAGAGGAGAGAGAGCGAGGCCTGCAGAGCTCCATTATGTAACACATGAACAGAGGCTTTATATTGTAAATAAGAGGATCAGCTTCTCATGACTGACAAACTCAGCCAAACTTAACCTGAGTGTACACTGGCTCATTTTTTTTTTTTTTTTGGTTTGTTTTTCCTTTCTTTCAAGGATTTTGTGTTATGTCATGACCTGCAGAAGGAATGAATGAATGAATGCATATCTATCTATCTATCTATCTGTCTGTCTGTCTGTCTGTCTGTCTGTCTGTCTGTCTGTCTGTCTGTCTGTCTGTCTGTCTGTCTGTCTGTCTGTCTGTCTGTCTGTCTGTCTGTCTGTCTGTCTGTCTGTCTTTTCTCAATGTTATTAATAAAGCTATCTCCATTTAACTTGTTTATCATCAGGCCCAAAATTATTCATACCCCTGGCAAATTCTGACTTAAAGTTACTTTTGATCAACCATTTAATTTTTGGACTGGAAATGACACAGGCTTCTCCCAAACGACAATAAGACAATGTACAAGAAGCAACATTATGGAAAAAAAAATATATTTCTCAGCTTATATTTACATTTGAACAAAAAGTGTCATGTTTAAACCCTTCTCAATAATCAATAAAAAACCTTTATTGTCTATTACAGCAATCAAACCTTTACTATAATTATTGACCAGCTTTTTGAATGTCTCCACTTGCATGATTGCCAATTCATCTATAGCAGAGATGCCCAAAGTAGGGCCCGCGGGCCAAAGTTGGCCGATTGTAACCTTTGATTTGGCCCACCTCTTGAGAGGAGAGTGAGTATGATGTGGCGAATACATTTAACACAGAGATGGTCGTTTTCTAATTTGACGTTAGCTTTTTTGTTTGTTTCATTGCTGAGCTACAAAAAAGCAAACTGTAACTAAATGTTTTAATTAAATGTTGTAAATGAATCAGATTTTTTTTTAAAATGTAAATAATGTCTCTCGACAGATAGAGGACTATGCAGAAGATATCGGCGAGCAAATCAAGGCAAAAACTAGTGTAATTGTGTTATAAATTAGATTGTTTTGTTTTTACTGTAATAAGTTCATTATGTTACTGTATTAGTTAATATAAAGCAGTCATTTTTAAACATTATTAAATAAATTAGGAAAATATTCATTGCAACTATATTTACCTTCGGCCCTCTAGCCTCAATCATGTTTGGTTTTTGGCCCTTCATAAGAAAAAGTTTGAGTACCCCTGCTCTATACCAATTAGTTCCAAATATTTAGGTTGGAGGGTCATCCTGGTCTTTAGCTTCCTCCACAGATTCTCAATTGGATTTAAGTTAGGACTTTGGTTGGGCCACTGCATAACTTGTTTTTGTCTGCTAACCACTTCTTCATCACTTTTGCTTTGTGTTTTAGCTCATGTTGTGCTGAAATGTCCACTGGTGCCCAAGTTTCTCTGCAGACTCTCTACTGTTGTTGAGAATTTTGATGTATTGTTCCTGTTTGATGGCGGAATTAACTGTAATTAGGTTCCCTGGTCCACCGACCAAAAACACTGCCATGTTTGACAGTGGGGATGATGTTGAAGGACTCTCCTTTTTTTACACCAAATGAAGGCTACATTATTGTGGCCAAACAATTACATTTTTGTTTCATCTGACCATAATCTTTGTCCAGATGTGCATTTGCAAAGGTCAAGTGAGCTGTTATGTGCCTTCTCTGGAGAAAGTGGTGTCCTATTCAACTAAACTTGAATTTAATAATAGTCGTGAATTGTACATTAAAATAAAGTGTGATCATAAATTGTCAAATGGTTTTGTTTAAAAAAATTGCCATTCATGCTAAATTTTAATCATTTATGGCCACATAATATTAACTAACGATAACTATCCTTGGTCTGTGTCTGTGCAACCCAATATTGTGCACTGTCTGTTGGGACTGCATGCCTTGAGATGTTGCCACCAGCAGTGAATTATTTTTTACCACTCTCATTATCCTCCTGGCCAACAGAGGTGTCATTTTTTGGAGTCTTGTCTTTTTTTAAGAATACTTTTCACTATAGCCACTGGAACTTCAAAACATTTAGATATGGTCTTATAGACCTCTCCTGACTTGTAAGCGGTCACAATGCACAGCTGCAGCTCCTCACTGAGCTTCTTTGTCTTAGCCATGACGGTTCACAAACCAAAAGCAGAAAACTTCTGTTTTTTACCTGATGAGTTGATCAAAACAGCTGTTCACAAATGAATCAGTGTGATTAAAATGCTTTGCAACAGCATGGACAATTTTTAATGGTATAAATTCTATGGGAATTTCCCATAGACCGTCTGTGACAGACGTTCAGGCTATGACCAATTTTGGACATGCAACTTTTTGTTGAAAGGTAAATAAAAGCTGAGAAATGTTGTAAATATTCAGAAACACAAGGCTGCCTATAAACTTGCCAATTTGAAAGAAATATTGACAAATTAGAAATGGGAAAAGGCAACATTCTGTGATGCAAGTGAAATAATTGAGGATCTTCACTTTTCAATGAATAATCTTTTGTAAATCTTGAATGACCAAAATTGCTCATAAAAAAATAAAAATGTATAACATTTATAGTTAGTTTTCTATAAAAAAATAAAACTGTTGTATGACCTAACTTTCCCATATATTATACAAACAGACAACCATGTTATTGCCTCTAAAAATGGAGCGACACAACTGAAACATGGCATGTACAGTATTTAGTTTTATCGGCATTGCTTTTGTATGTCCATGTTTACAATAAAATAGAAATTCCAGGACCTGTCCGACAAACAGGTAAGGTTTTTTGGTGTGACTTTGATACATATAAATATAAAAAACACTGAAAGTTGCGTGTGTAGTTGTATTCAGCACTGACCTTCACACCGTATTTGACTTTCCCTGCATAGTGTTTAATGATGAAAGCTGGCTCCATCACTGCAGGAAACTCAATGTAGCTGTTTCCTTCATGCTGCCGCTTGAACTTGTCCAGGAGGGTCTGATTGGTGGCCTGTGGAAAACTGAAGCACAGGACAATACAACTCATTAGAGCCACCTCCCAATGCTTATTTGGATGCACAGTGCCCTTCACTAATGGTCACTAATGGCAAATAATTGTGAATGGGAAAAATAATAATAATAATAAATCTTTGCACTTCAATAGAACATTTGGTCACACTTAACAATAAGGTTCCATTTGGTATGCACTAACAATAAATAAAACAACTACCAATACTTGTACAACATTTATTAATCATAGTTTAGCATTTACTAAAGCATTCTTAAAAACGAAAGGTGTGCTTGTTGATGCACTGTGAGTTTAAGACTTTATTTTCATTAACTGACATCAACAAAGATGAATAAACACAGTAACTGATGTACTTCATAGTTTGCTCGTGTTTGTAAATTTCTTTAACATTAACCTTATTGTTAAGTGCAAACATTATTAGTTAATATACATCTTTATTCTTTTTATATTTATTTTTTAATAAAGATGGTTTTATATTAATTGGCTAACACTTTAGTTTAGGTAACAATTCAGACTCTTTACCCATGGCTTACTACCTGTTTATTAATGAACTGTTATGAACTGTTTATCATTTTACATTCCTAATCCTACACAACACCTAAATTCAACTACTACTTTACTAATTATTAAAAAGCAGATAATAAGTAGTTTACTGGGCTAATGTCTAGTTAAAGGGTTTAGTTGACCTTAAATTGTCTGATTTTGATTGTAATGCAATAATGTTCATCTTTTGTAAAGCTGATTTGAAACTCTAATGCGCTATTCAACTTAAATTTAATAATAGTGTGAATTGTGCATCAAAATAAAGTGTGTCCATACACTGTCATATGTTGTAGTTATAGTATATTTTAAGTCAAGTCTAAAAATAGTTTTAAAAAATCTGAATTAAATCAGTCAAATAGTTTGGTTTAAAAAATTGCCATTCATTCTAAACTTTAATCATTTACTGTATGGACACACAATATTAACTAACGATAACTATCTATGACTCTAGTCTCAAATAAAAATCCAATTTGCTCCTTATTAATAGCTACTGTTAGGTCTTGATAGCTTTTTTTTTTTTTTTTTAATCACCGGCCACTGTAGCTTGTAGATTTCAAACGTTAGCCATTCACCAATTCACCAAATTACATTTCATATGCATAAATTAGACTTTGGCATCCTAAAACTACTTGATTTAGATTTTGTGTTATGTCCACATGCCTTCTTGTTCATTTCACTTTTTTGTGCCTTGTATGACCTTGCTCAGTGAGCATGAGCAAATGAGTTGTGGTTTCATAGTGCCGCACTGCAATTAGCTTTTATTTCACACGACTTTTCAGTGCTCAACATTAAGAATTTACCACATTTATCTCTGACCACACCAAAAATAAATAAATAATTATTTCTTAGCAAAGAATTTTTAAATAATGTTTCAAAAAAGCGAAATATAGCTGT
This sequence comes from Danio albolineatus, assembly GCA_903798035.1. Lineage (NCBI taxonomy): Eukaryota > Metazoa > Chordata > Actinopteri > Cypriniformes > Danionidae > Danio > Danio albolineatus. The sequence goes on along the minus strand of CAIGQQ010040405.1, from coordinate 1,139,799 downwards.
ATACACACACTTTTTCTTCAACAAAACTTTTCTTGAACAAAAAAAAACAACAACAAAAAAACAACATTTAAAAAAGAATTAGTGCCATGTACATAAAATATGCACAGTAACTTATCCTAGCTAAAGGTCCCAGATTACCAGTTACCTACATATAAATAGGGAGATAATTTCATATTAAAGCAATGTTATTGTAAAAAAAATTATAATTAAACCACAATAACAAAAATAACTGAAAGCAAGTAAAAAATATACCATGAGTGATAATGAAAGGATGATCATGTGCACACGATTAACATTAGGCCAATTAATAATCTGTTCAAAGCTTAGTGAAAGCAAGCACTGATGCTTATATATATACTTTTTTTAAAAGATCTTGAGCTCTTGAAAGCAGCAGGACTGTGGGTGTACGATCATCCCTTTTTGTCCAGTCTATTTTAAAGGCACGGTTGTTTTGTGCAAGCAAATGGGAGCGCGCATGCTTTTTAAACAGTCACGCGCATCACATCAACTCATCAACATGATCATCCTCTCATTCGGCATTCACCTGCATGCTGCTTCTTAATTCTAAGATCACATATGCACAAATATTGAGCCATCCTTATTGTCAAACCCTGCTTAAGAGGTTAAGAAAACAATTTAAATATTATTTTCAACAAGCCAAAGTGGCTAGTTCGAGTGTCTGGCGGGTATTAACGTCAAGCCCTGGTTGCTGTAAATACTAAGTGGAAACCAAGTTAAATAATAGTGTACGATTAAGAAAACTATAATACAGTCATTCAAAGAGACAACAAACTGGAAATATTCTGCTAATAATCATTTATATACTTAGAACTGGTCCTGAAAACTAAAGTGTTATGCCTAATTAACAAACTAAAACACTAAAACACAGGTTTGTGGAGGTCTTCTGATGGGCTTGAGTGTTACAGCGGAAAGTGAAAGTGATCATAAAGAGCGTGACGGAGATTCTGGAGACAATATATTATAAACCTGTGCAGTTCCTCTGGCCTTGAGAAGAATGAAAGCTGCTGCCAAGACTTCAGCAGAAAAGCAACTCAGCCGCAGGAACAGGAAGAATGAGACATTAGAGATTTGAGCTATGAAAAACACTGATGTGGAGAGTCAGGTTTCCAGCTATTTTAAGCAGAGACGGTCTCACTTTTTCTTTTCTTATCCTGTTTTTTGAACAGAGATAACCTTTTTAGGTTGATATAGTCAGAAAGTTAATTTATTAATTTAGTTTTAAAGGGCACCTATTATGCAGAAATCAATTTTATAAGGGGTTTAAACACAGTTGTGTGGCAACAGCCTGTGAATATGACCAGCTTCTGATGGTAAAGGTTTATTCATTTTATTTTTTATAAATCACATTTATTAAACAGTCTGGAGAAACACTGTGATTGATAATCTCCCTTTGTACGTGTCATCAGAGGAGGAAAGCCCCACCCATTAGTCACAATCTCATTAGCATAGGAGGTAAGTCTTGATTTTTGAATCTGCCACTATGCTGACACATAGACATTTGTAGCTCCGCCCTCTTTTCAAATAGAGGGCTGGGAGCACAGTCTCATTTAAGTTTAAAGCGATAGTTAAAAAACACCACAATTAAGACTAAACGGGGCAGTTTCAAAGAGTTATATCGCATCATTTGTGTGGTACTTTGGGCTTAAACTTTACATACACACTCTAGGGACTTTACATATTGCAAAAAGGGGCATGATACTGTAGACCCCATTTAAAACATTTTTTTTATAAAACTAGAAAGTGTTTGATATTTACATATTCAAGTTTAATATTATAGAGCTTTTCACAATAATCATTGTTTCAAAGCAGCTTTACAAGAGGTGCACATTACTGCATTACAATCAAATTTAGAAAATTTAAGTTGATTACTTACCATAACTTTATTAGATACTAATAACTTTAACTAATAAACTAGGAATTAGTAGCTTTTAACAGTTAAACTTACTATATATTACATATTTACATAACAAATGATTGATTTCATGCCAAAATGTTTGTTTATAGTGGAATCCTCTCTTCAGTGTTTCTTCAAGACATTCAAAATAAAAGTGTACTGTGTAAAGATGGTAGACGTACTTGCACTCTTCGTCCAGTAGGTGGAGTAGTGCTGTGGGCTTCTTGCTGATGAGGGTGATGCAGCTGGTGTTATCAATGTAATCAATGTTATGCCAGGTAATGCCTTCTGCCCTGTACTCTTCCTAAAACAAATACAAAACACATTGAAAAATCAGTATTCAATCAGGTTGTTGGGCAACACTTCATAATAACAGCACGCTATGAATCATTTATTACGCATTAGCAAATAGTTCATCATTTAAACATTAGCACACTTATAGACACTAGAGTAGTAGCAGGTTAAATACAGCTACAAATGCAGCATTCTTAACGTGTATCACCATGTACAGTACAATGCAGAACTAACAGCCCATTTATTCCTTTTATATTTCCCAAACGATGATTAACAAAGCAAGGAATCTTTCACAGAATGTCCTATATATGTTTTCCTTCTGGAGAAATTCTTGTTTGTTTTATTTCGGCTAGAATAAAAGCAGTTTTTAATTTTTGAAAAACACATTTTAAGGTCAATATTATTATCCCCGTTAAGCAATATTTTTTTCAACTGTCTACAGAACAAACCACTGTTATACAATAACTTACCGAATTACTCTAACTTGCCTACTTAACCTACTGTAACTAACACTTAAGCCTTTAAATGTCACTTTACGCTGAATACTAGTATCTTGAAAAATATCTAGAAGAAGTATTATGTCCTGTCATCATGGAAAAGACAAAATAAATCAATTATTAGAAATGAGTTATTAAAACTATTATACTTAGAAACGTGTCGAAAAAAAATCTTCTGTCTGTTAAACAGAAAAGATAATGTTTACAATGCAGTTATTTAAGAGTAGTTGGTATTTTTTAAGATCATTCAGAGTGACTAAGCATATGAGTAACAATCTATTCAAATCAACATTTGTACATCTTATTTTTCAGGTATACAGTATTACTGCAGTTACTCTGTGTGTTACTAAAGCTTTAACACAAATTCCTACAGTTTTGTGAGGCCATCTATAATTAGGACTTTATGCTTTGTAAACCACTTAAAATCACAATTAATGAAAAGAAAAGAAAGGAAAAGAAAATGAGTAATTCAGGGGAAAACAAATTATATTTTTAATATAATATAATATAATTATAATATAATATAATTATATTTATTTTCAAAAATTTCAACTATCAAATGAAAAATAAACATTTGTCTTGTCTTAACTAAAACATAAAATGATTGCAAAGTTTAATCATCGCTAAATAATAGAGAAATATTTTATTATATTATTAAATTATTATATTGTTATTGTTTTATAATTATTTTTTATTTTTTACAAAGACATGCATTACTTTGACACTCCTGTTATTTCGTAATGTTTAATCTGCACACTGATTTTATTTTTTAGATAAGTTTGCAAAGATTTATTGTTCATTTGATGCAACTGTAGTTTTATATTTGTATCTTGAAATCTTTTTTTTGTATTTAAAAACTGCTTATTAATGTTGGACCCACTTAAGTGTCCTTAACTACTACCTACATCATAATATAAATATAGTGTACTTAATGTGTTCATAATGTATCGCAGAACACTTCTAGAACTCTTTTGGTGGAATACAGGTAAGGTTTGGGACAGGTTTGGTAGTATGGTTTGAGGGTTTAAGGGTGGGTTAAGGTGTAAAGGATGGTCAACAGTGTAACTATAAATATAATTACAGAAATTAATTGCAGATGTAATAACATGCATGTATTTAAATGAGCACAAGTACAATGTTAAAATATTCAAGTAAATTTATGTAGAGTTAATGCTTAAATGATGAACTACTTGCAAATGCTTAACAAATGATTCATAGTGTGCACTTATTATAAAGTAATATCATGTTACTGATTTTTTTTATTACTGTTCTTGCCATTTTCAGTCTTCTAAAATATGCAGAATTTAGAAACTGCTTTTCATTAAAAAAACAAATATAACAAATTGAAACTATTCTTATTTGTCTGCCAATTATCATTGTCAGATCTCACAAAACTTGTTATAACTACACGGGTAATTCTTTCGTTATTGGACTGCATCCCAAACAACAAAACAACAGGCCTGCATAGTGTTTTCATGTTCCTCTAGAGGAGACTTCCTTTCGCGGGCCCGAGGTTTCGTGGTCTTTGCGGTTTAATAATATGAAAGACATTCTTAACATTTTGTAGCTTTTTTTCATCTCAACTGTTTCCTTGGATCGCTGGGAAAGTAAATGAAACAATAAAGGATATAATCCCAGCGGGGTTTTCTACAATCGGTGGAATCTCTCTCCTGTTTGTCCATTAAAAGGCAAAAGTATAAAATCGGCAGAACAAAGCAGATAATCTACGCTTTTCGTTCAACTTCCTGTGTAAGGAAGAGGAAGAAAAGAGAGGATTAGAATTACAAGGGAAACCTTTTCACTATAGACTCTTGATTATAAAAACAGTGTATATAATCTTATTCAAGAAAGATTCATCAAGATTGATGACTCCTTTTCTTAATGAGATAGAAAGGGAAATAATGTTTTAACCTTTGCAAGTACAAGCAATAGTTTGACACCATTACAAGCTCTGGGTTTGTTTAAATCCAGAACCCAATTTACAGTATAAACAACAGCAAAAAATGAGGGCTAGACAGAATCAGCAGACCTTCTTTGTCATTTCTGGTGATTTACCTATGAATGAAACCTAACATTTAACAAAATTAAATGAATAGGCGGTTCATTACGCTGTGGCGACCCCGGATTAATAAAGGGACTAAGACGACAAGAAAATGAATTAATGAATAAATGAATAAAAATCAAAACATTTAAAATCAAAAATCAAAAATAATAAATTGCAATTATTCAAGGTTTAAAATCCTATAAGAAGCACTTGTTTGGTAAACAAAGCTACAGCAGGTCTCTCATATAAAACATCCACTAAAAGACAGAAAATGTTCCATAACAAATTGTATTGTACATAAACACTCTCCTACTGTACATGTATACAGTCCCAGTAGGTCATTAAGGTCATTAGATCAGTCATTTCTGTCTGCACCCGTTGTAAGTGGAGAGGGGATCAGGCCTTCACAGTTATCGCTCCAAAATGCTGGAATAGCCTTCACATTAGACATGCTCAAACTATACTTGTTATTAAAAATCATCTGAAAATGCATCTTTGTTCTTTAGCATTTTAGCCTTTTTAATGCTGAGGGGTTTATTTTTTTATATTTTAGTTGTTTCTTATGTGTTGTGTGATCTGTTATTTTAATTATCATTAATGATCTTCAGCACTTTGGGTTTGGGTAACGTGTTTAAAAAATGTGCTATATAAATAAACTACTACTAAAATATTTGCATATAATTCAATCATGACACTGATATTATTATAAAAACTGAATAAATATATTTATACTAGTGCTGTCAAATGATTAATCATGATTAATTGCATCCCAAATAAAAGTTTTTGTTTGATTAGATTCATACATTTTACCTTTTTAATATGTACACACATATTGTGTAAACACTAGCTTTGAATGCAGTTATTCGCGATTAATCTTTTGACAGCACTAGTTTACAAACATTTACATCATTAATAAATAAACATATGGAATGATGGGCTCAAAAAAAAAAAAAAGAAGATTTCTGTGGTTCAGATTCCGTGTGGATACTAACAATGTAAACCTGATCTAAAGTGCTCTGAAACTTTAGCAACCACATGCACTCCATTTTAGCGGATAAGAGAAAAGCACTCAAACAGCTTCCAAATCAAATCAAACCCATTTATGGGTATCTCCATAAATGGCACAATGAAAAAAAGCCCATTAATTGACTAATGAAAGCGTGTGTGGTGTTGGGTTTGGCCCCAGAACGGCTGTATTAATGGGCATCAGATGGCAAGTATGCGAGGCAGGACTTCTGTTTCTCTGCCAAGCTGCCTATAACCAAACACTACACAACTACTATAAATACTACAACTGTAGCTTTGTCCGCTATTAAAAGAACCTCTTTAGTTCGAGGCCAGTTCAACAAAAAAAATACAAAATAAACAAATAAAATTGCTGTAAATTCACTCAGGCCATCTAACAAGTGCCTTTTTTCTTCTGTATTTGTATTTGCAATATGCAAGAAAAAAGCTACAACAAATTTGATAGTCAAAAACTAAAGAAAATACAATTATATCAATATGAATACTGAAGTGGTCATTTCTCAAAAAGCTTTTAAATTCAACACAATCAGTTTAATCAGAGAGTAAAGCTGCACACAGTCTCCTGTGATGGTTGGGTTTAGGGGTGGGTTGGGGTGAGGTGAGGGCAATATAATATACAGTTTGGACAGTATAAAATGAATGGAGACCTATGTAATGTACCCACTTTCCACAAAAACAAACATGTTATTTTTAAAGTCTTATTTATTTTAGCTTGACTGGAATAAAATTTGATTTATACATTTTAAACTATTTCTAAGGTCAATAATATTAGCACCTCTAACACTTATTTTTTTTCAATTGCCTACAGAACAAAGCACTGTTGTCCAATAACTTGCCTAGTTAACCGAATTAACCAAGTTTCAATTGCACTAAACTGAATGCTAGTGTCTTGTACTTTGTATTAGTATACTATGTACTGTATACTATATACTGTATACAATGTACTGTCCTATCCCAAAGACAAAATAAATACGTTTTTAAAAATTAGTCATTAAAAATATTGACTTAAATGAACGTATTGTCAATTGAGGGTGAGATATTTTTGAAAATTGCAACATTCCCCCTTAAAGAATTCCTGAAACTCAAATCAACCTAAAGAGTGAACTGAACATGTTCAGTCAAATATTAACTCATAATCTATGAATCTGCATGTCAAAGCGCACACAAAAATGCCACATTCCATGTTCTGTGTAGATAACCTGGGTATGGTCTTTATTAAACATTCAGTATTACCACACAGCATACTTGGCAAAACACTCAGGATGTGAACTCATTCCTGACATCTGAATCCAAGACTTTCCAACTCTTAGAGCAATTAAAGCGTGGAACTTGGCAGATGGAGCAGAATTCCTGCACTTTTATCAAGGAACAAACAGCAAAACTGTTGTGGCAATACTCTCTAGACATTGGAATGAATCCCTACCAAAAACCTATTAACAACATTCTAAATCCACCAACTCTAGTCAAAGGGACGCCCCGTCCTGCACTTTTTCTACAACTGTGTCCGAAATCAACCACTGAATCACTTTAAACAGTGCACTTTTTGAGGGAACAGCTATTTGTAGTGGTGACTGAAACTATACCGGATGTTCTGAATAGCACTCAATCAATGCCACAATGTACCTGTACAACCAATGCACACTCAATGGCTAGAGAATCCCCAAAATGCACTTAGAGAGTTCTGGTTTCATTTTTCCCAAACTCCACCTGTTTTCAGAATGCGTTTGGGATCAAAAGAATATTACAACCATCACAAATAATATACTTTTGGGATTTTTATTAAAAGCTTTTGCTTGTTTTTGTTGGAAAAAGAGAGTTTTTAAAGACTTAATAAAAGTTGACATTGAATCGTGCCAGTTTGTAAATAGTGTAGTTTGCTTATAACCCATTAAGTGTTCTTACTATTGATCACTTTTAGGCATCAAAAGTTACACAATTTAATTTGTAATGATCATCGAAAAAAAAAAGCTATTTTTTTTTTTCGATAATTCAAACACCAACAAAAGAGAAATGCTAACGGTAGGAAACCAGTATTGCAAAAGGTTTCTTATCCTGGGTTTTAATTTAAGATATAATACATTATACTAAGTATAATTTCATTGTAGCAAGTATAACAAGTAGAGTTTCAATCAAATTCTGATTTGCAATTCTTACAATACAATACAATACTTTATTACAAAATCATATCTTATCTCTTGGTTAGGAAATATTACATTGTGTCTTCAAGTTTGACAACCCATTCTCAGGTCTGTTACCAAGAAACTAATGCAGAGTTCAGACTGCATTATTTCAGCCCCGATTTTGACCTAAGAAATAGATTAAAAACAAGTGTAAATTTGGCTGGAGCACCTGTATCTGTTTGACGTGTTATCTGAGCAATTCCACACCCAGGCCGAAAAAAAGAAGTTGAGGAGAAATGGCTAATTCCATTCAAAACCCAGATGAGCAAAATAAGTACATTTTCTACTCCAGTAAAGGCTTCTTTCTCATTATGTAGTTACTAACTAAAGATATACTACATGACCTTGTGTTGTTTTCATGTCACTTCTCGCGTGTGCTTGGTTGTGAGACGTTGTTTGCAGACAGAGACTGCTGTCGGCGATTCTTTCTTTTGTAAAGTAATGCAGTGTGAAACCCACTGTGGCCGATCCATCCTGCAGTGTAAACACATCTCGACTAAATGCTGCCCCAGATAGTCATGCAGTGTGAAAACATCAGTGACGCGACTACTTTGAAAATCGTGCAGTCTGAACTCAGCATAACACTGCACGATAACCAAAAACAGCAAGTTTTTTTTAACTTTATTTATTTATTTATTTTTATTACGTTAATTCTCTTTGAATATCACCTATCACCAAAATAAATAAGGCAATTTTTGTTGGTGTCTGTAATGCTGGTTGCAGTTCCTGTGCTAATTGTAATATTATTTTGCATGGCTATCTGTAAATACTTAGGAGTGTTGTCATCTAACACATCTTCAAGGCTCTCCAAGAGTCTTTTTACCATTAATCATCTTCTTTCTTCATTTTCAATCGTCAATAATTGCAATGCCATTGCTGGACAGCAAAATTATATTAGTTTTTCTTCAGTGCTTTCAAACTATTTTGAAGTTAGAACAGCTGTCGGGTTGCCATAAAGTTTAGACTTTTTGTCAAGATAGGATGTTTCTGTAATACCACATTCATTCCTAACTGTAGTTAAAGGTCGTGAAGTGCTTTGAAATGAGCATTTTTCTGGACGTTTGACATAATCTTAACTGAAACTCGAAGCGAGGGTGAGACAGTAGCTCCTCCCCTTTTTAAAAACACAGCAATAGCATTTTGCATTTCACAGCTCTGTCAGTGAGAGTGTTTGAGCTTAAGTGCATCAGATAAAAAGAGTCTTAAAGTGGGCGGGGCATATCAGACACTAGAGAGCATTTGATTAGTCAAGAGCTGATGATAAACTAAAATATGAGGTGACCTGAAATAAAACTGCAAGCTGTGTGCTTACATCAATTTCATATCTACATTTATTAATTTCTTTCGGGACTCAAACTAGAGGTCTGCATTCCCACGATTGTACTTCTAAATGTGTGTGTATGTGTGTGAATGAGAGAGAGCGTGATGCTGTGTGTTGCTTGTTATAGGCTGTCTGCACTCTGTATCATCCAGCTGGGTGGTTTTGGTTTGCGAACACATCATCTCTTACAACCACCCCCTCCCACCCCCGTTAGCGGGAACGGTCACGGTGGGAGGAAAACGGGGCGAGTTGGACAGTGGATGAACAAATCCTGAGTATATGCGGGAGCGGTCGGGTTTGGGCTAAAACCTGGCGGGAGCGGGATTAAAAAATTTAGTCCAGCGCAGAACTCAAACCAGCAACCTGTGAGCCACCGTGTCACCCAGTTTTATATCTTCTAAATTTTGTCACTGATCTGTAGCACACTCTGTTTTAGATATTCGAAAATCTAACATACTGATAGTAACATCTAATAAACTTCAATTTCATGGGACTTTAAGATTTAACATTCTTCAAAACTGCTGTTAACAGAGAGAATAAAATGTAAAATTAGGATTTCTGTAACACTCGGCCAGGTTGACGATAACTTACACATTGGCCAAAAATTCATCAATCTACTAGCAGTCCTTTATATTTCAGTGGCAGTTGCTAGGCTAGTGCAGGACCTTCAATCGCTTGTTAAGTCGTGACGTATCGGTGACGTATGGAATACTGTTTCTGGGTCCAAGCCAATACTCATTTGAATTGAGAAAATGACCCCTTTATGACCCCTTTTTAGTCTTATCACACATTAAAGTGAATTTTATATAAAATCATGGTGTACTGGGCTTGCTTGCTTGCTTAAAAATTTATAAAAAATAAATCACTTTCTGGCCATCGGATATTAGGCATGGATATATATATATATATTGCGATCGTGGTTTTCAAAAGTATTACATCGCTTTGTAAACGCTTATTATTACCCTTTGATGAGTCTCCCCATACAGTCTGATAGAGCGCTTGGACCCGGAAGCTGCTCCCGGAAGCAACTCTTTTTCAATATCACTATTGTTTGTTAAAGATGTTCAGTTTTGTATTTTTGAGCCAATCAATTGAGTCATGCCTAATTTTGCAGTCATAGGAAACTCATGACAACACTGACTAAATGTTGGCACCAAAAAAATTGCTCATACAGTAACTAACAATTTCTCAAACTAAGCAGATGAGCAATGTCAACTATGTTCAGAATTCCGGACTCATTTGTCAACAGAAGCAGAAATGAAGCGCTAAAGCCACTATTATTTGCACATCTGCATAAAGCAACACTTCCTGAACGGTGTGTGACTTATGCGGATAAATGTACCTTGTGCAAGCAAATCTGTCAAAGTGAGTTTATCAAATCTGGACACCGGACTGACTAGAAACTTAAACTAACAAACCCTCTTTGAGCAAACATATACTTTGAGGTGCGTCACAAAGGCACGGCTTTGACAGGCTGTCATTACCATGATTGGTTGCCTCTTTAGTCATTCTAAGAGAACGACCTCATTGAGAAAACACACAGTATTATTACGACGCTGCAATTCTTTGTCTGGGGTTGGAGTAAAGCAACTTTTTTTTATTGTCTCATTATCAAACGGTTTATTAGTTCGAGACTGCTACTATCAATGACAGTCTATCTCACATGATCAAACATTAATCAAACCAATCAATTGTAATGATAAGAGTTTTGTTTTTAATAAACAGATCGGCAATAGGCAAGGGTACATTTGACATTAATTAAAAAAGCTTCTGGTATTCTGCTCCTTTGACTAATTAAAGGGATAGTTCACCCATATTCTTTTATTTATTCACTTTTCCCTAAATATGTTCGAGTTTCTTTCTTCCACTGAACACACAGACATTTTGAAGAATGCTGAAAACCAGTAACCATTGAATTCCATGGTATTTCTTTTTCCTAAGATGAAAGTCTTACAGGTTTCTAACAAGGGCTGCACAATGTATTGTTTCAGCATCAAAGTTATTAATTCCTTACATTTACATAGCGCTTTTCTGGGAACTCAAAGCGCTTTACACAATGGGGGGGGGGATCTCCTTATCCACCACCAGTATGCAGCATCCACCTGGATGATGCGATGGCAGCCATTTTGCGCCAGACCGCACACCACACACCAGCTGATTGGTGGAGAGGAGACAGAGTGATGAAGCCAATTATGATATGGGGATAGTTAGGAGGCCATGATGGACAATGGGCTGATTTAGCCATGATGCCGTGGTTAAATCCCTACTCTTTTTCAAAGAACATCCTGGGATTTTTAATAACCACAGAGAGTCAGGACCTCGGTTTAACGTCTCATCTGATCACAGCGATCACAGTCACTGTACTGGGGCATTAGGACCCACACAGACTGCAGGTTGGGCGCCCCTGCTGGCCTCACTAACACCACTTCCGGCAGCAACCCAGCTTTCCCATGTGGTCTCCCATCCAGGTACTGACCGGGCGCAGCCCTGCTTAGCTTCAGTGGGCGACCATGTGAGAGTTGCAGAGAGCTAGCTGCTGGCTAATATTACAATGTGTGAATCTGCAATAGTCAGATCGCAGGATCTGCAATGTCATATTGGGATTATAGTGAATCAGCACCATCTCACAGAGAATCTCACAGCTGAGAATGTGAATTTTTTGGGGACATTGGAAAGTTTAACCCTAAAATCAAGTGAAAGATTTTCATTTGGATGTGCTTTTGAGACCTTTAAGCCTTGATTTATGTACGATTTGAGCAAACGTAATACGAGAGATTATAAAAGGTATATAAACCAAAATGAACTGTATCTAGTAATTTATATAAATAAAGATTCTATACTATACAGTGTTAGTTTATATATTATTATTATTATTGGATTGTTCTGTACCTCAATACTGTAAGATTCCACAGAAAAACATCAAATTAATTTGTATCTGTTGAACGGTATTGTATTTTATGCAGATATTTTTAGATTAGATTAGATTCAACTTTATTGTCATTACACATGTACAAGTACAAGACAACGAAATGCAGTACTAGATATATTCCTTTACACAACAATCCCGATCAACATAAATTGATGAATGTATTCAAAATAGAGTTATAAGCATCAGTATCAGTGTAAGTACTGTATCTTGTGAAATTATATTCATATTGCATCATATACATCGCAGAGAATGTCACTTTTTGTCCAACATCACGAAGCCCTTTCTAACACTCTTCAAATGTTCAACAGAAAAAGTAACAAATATAAATGAGATATCATAACAGATCTGAAACCACTTTTAAATTGTGAGTACATCTTCATTTTTGAGAGAACTATCCCTTTAAATGTAAGCCGAAAGCAAGCACAAGTAATAAAAAGCATGTGTCCCTACACGTTTGATTACAAAATAACCTGGCTTGCTTCAACCATAAATTTATGCACTTCAATGGTGAAACCTATAGATGACCAACCGATATTCAGTCGAGCATTATGCGGTTGCTTTTTTGATTCTCTGTGCAGTCAAAACAACTTGAGTCATAATAGCAGCCAATAAATCTGATATTAGGCTATAATCTTGAGCTGTGTGCGGGGAGAGAGGCTGATGGTTATCTCTGGGTCCAGCTTTAAGTGAAAGGAAAAACAAAATTACCTGTTCCAGCTTGAAAATGTGCTGGTTGAAATAGTGCTGAAGTCTCTCGTTGGCGAAGTTGATGCAGAATTGCTCGAAGCTGTTGTTTTCGTAGTCTTCGAAGCCAAAGATATCGAGGACCCCGATGGACAGGATCTGAAAAGGTGATGAATATAAAGTATGTTTTAGGAGTCATTTTGGCAATAACAAACAGTTGGACAGATTTCTACATTCAAGTGTTATTGTGCAACAAGCTAATTATAAATATGGCTATGGTTTACTTGTTTAGGATACATGCAAGTGACCCAATGGGGTATACGCAAACAGATTTTCAAATTTCAGCCAGCCAGCCCCAGGGCTTCCGGTGAACTGCTTTCCATTATAAAATTTCCATGTTTAAAGGGCACATACATGACCCCTTTTTTATATTTAATATAAGTCTTTTGTGTCAGCAGAATTTGTCTGTAAAGTTTCAGCTCAAAATACCCATCAGATTATTGATTATAGCTGCCTAAAGTCGTTCCATTATAGCTCTAAACAAATTTTTCCTGTTTTTTGCACTGGCCCTTTAAGAATAGTTCTCCCCGCCCACCGTTCCCGTCAGCGTGCCTCAATCGCCGCCCTCGGCTGCGTCAGACACACAGACACAACAGGAACAGGTGTAAGAGAAGCAGATCTCACTACGTTTGTGAGAAATACAACAGTAAGAACTTTACCAAAGACTGTTTAATGTGTTTGTTGAGGAGTTGCAACGATGAGTCACGCACAATGCAGTTATAGAGTTCGTTCACGCACGCACATTAACTTTAACATTAAATCAGGTTTATTGTGTACATTAACATAACAGATATCCATACAGCAGTGGATATTAGCCTGTATCCTTTCACATTTGCTTGCAAAAGCGCGCGCAGTCTGTGTGTGTGCGCGCGCGCTTTTGCAAGCAAATGTGAAAAGATACAGGCTAATATCCACTGCTGTATGGATATCTGTTGTGTTAATGTACACAATAAACCTGATTTAATGTCCACAAACAGAGATTGAAGCGTATTTTTTGCTGACACACGGCTGTGGTGATAAGTAAAGCTGAAGTAAATCGCTGTAGTTCATTAACATGCACTGTTTTAAACACGTGTTAATTTTAAACTCACTCTTGATCACATTTGATGATGATTGATGACCTTCGCGAACTGAACAGACCTTTTACTCCCGGTTGCTTTGCGCACGTCCTGTCTTGTTAATATGATTATACACGTTACTACGGAGACATGTTAATACGCAGCTGTCAATCAATTCGGTGGGCGGGGGGACCGCACTCCTACGTAGAGTTGCGGTCGATCTCAAAACCGCTCCAATTGGTCCACCGTTTTTATGCTGTTAAATTAAAAAAAGGACTGGGTGTGTTTATATCAGCCCAAAATGACCGTCTATACACTATACCTACACATATGACTGTCCAAACAGCTTAAAAAGTAGATTTTTCATCAAAGGTGCCCTTTAAGGTCTGATTGCTTTAAAAATCATTGATCTTCACTGTTGATAGATATACAGTACAATATAAAGTCGGTCTCAGACTGGACATGAAGCATTATATTAAATTCTATTTCCCCCCACCATGTCTTTAAAATATGACAGTTCATTTTACCACAGTGTTATCAATGGAGTTTCTGCTCTCGCCTGCTGATCCTGACGGCAATATCAGTTACACAGCCTTTCATCTCGCTTTATGTTTGAACAACTAATTGAATGCTTAAGTCTATTTAACTGAACGTATTTTAATTACATTACAACATGGATGCTGTGTAAGGAACCTTATGAAATTGAAAATAGTCACATAAATCTTTCACCGGAAGTTTACCTTTGGCTGAAAAACACTACAGTAGTTGTGCATTCACCTTATTATAGCAGTTTACACTGCAGGGTTGAAAAATAACCCTCTTAAAGCCCTGGACACAATAAAAAGAGCATAGGTGTTGATTTAATTATGTCTGATTATAGCCTGGTGCCCTGTGTGTGAACTTTTGAGTTTATTTAGGAAAGGTTTTTATTTTGATTCAAATGCATCAAATTTGTTACCATTACGCCTGTAACCCACACTTCTCCAGCATCTTTGATCTGTATAAACAGTGTTTTAAAATGACCCATTTTGGTTTGGAAATGCTGGTGTTTCAGTGTAGATGAAATGCTAACTTTTGCATATTATTCCCTGATTAGTCAAGCCCCTCTTATATATGAATTACGCAATAGATAGACTGCTAGTATGGATACCAGAATACTTTTTTGGGCTGTATAGTGTAGGCAAAGATGTTTCTTCTAAAAAGCAATAAAAACGGCAGCCTAAACAGGGAGCGTTCTCATTCTAAAATGTCAATTTAAAAAAAAAAATAAGCTAATGTAAACAGCACCTTAGACTTGTGTCAGTCTTGATTTATTTATTTTTTTTTTCTTCTGGGTTTGCTGCAAATGAGTTCAGCAAACAACATGTGCAAACATTCTCTACAAGGAATGTTTCAGAGAATGAATGGACATTCTGTAAGGTGCAAAAACAAACAACAACAAGAAAACCCTAAACATTTGAATTTTTGGCATTTTTAACAAACAAGCTTTTCCACCAAAATGTGCTCTATAGATTAACATTTATAATAAATTGTATGCCAAAATACATATATTTTTACTGTTATATTTAAAAATAATAATATTAAGAGGAAAAAATAATATTTTTTGGGACGTGTATTCAGTATAACAGCATGACATCTACATAATTTATAATTAAATAAATATTAAGTAGTAAAAAATATTTTTTGTCATTATTATTATTATTATTATTATTATTATTATTATTAGCAAAAAAAAAAAAACTATTAGATTTGTTTCTTCAAACCACTCAGCCCTAAACATAGAGTAATAGTAGTCCTTTAAGTGCCTGTTTTTAAATAAAAGAATAAAAATATAGCTTCATGACTGGAAAAAACAAAATGCATTTTGCACTGTATAGCAATTACATTTATCATTTCCAACAGGCTGCTTTTCATTTGTGTTTTTCTCTATTAAAGAGACAGTTCACCCAAAATTTAAAAAAATGTTCCCACAATTTACTCACCCTCAAGTGGTTACAAACTTTTTCGATTTTCTTTGTTCTGTTGAACACCAAAGAAGATACTTTGTAAAAAGTTTGAATCCTGTAACCATTGACTTCCAAAGTAAGAAAAACAAATACTATGTAGGTCAATGGTAACTTTTTTTTTAAATATATTTTTTTGTGTTCAACAGTGCATAGGTTTCTGACCAGGCTGAGTAAATGATGACAGAATATTTCAGTTGTGGGTGAACTACCCCTTGGATGAATCAAAATACTCTGAGTTTCTGTTTCTGCAGTCTGCTAAATTAACTAAAATAAACACTATATTGGTTCATCAGAAGGTGAACACCTTGCAAAACACAGAAGAATGTCATCTGAAGAATGCTGGAAACTGGTTCTCATTGACTTTAATAGTAATTTTCCCTCTATCTTTGCCAATGGCTACATCACTTTCCTTGTGCCACCAGAATAAAAAAGGCGTGAAACCACCTGAAGGTGAGTAAATAGTGCATAAATGCAATTTCTTCTTTAAGAAATGTGTTTCTGTATGCAACAAGCTATTTTATCAAGCAAACACATTTAGCTATAAATTTCTGCTTTCACACACTGTATTCTTAACCTGGTCTCAAACGTAACGCTCTGCAGAAATCGCCTAGCGAATTTTACATAACAGCAGGGGCCCAGTCAGTGTGGCTGAATATATCCCATTACATAATGTCTCCATCCATAATTTAGAGATTAAAGCAGCGCGAGCCACAGAAAAACAGGGCGCGTCTCTGTCAGATGGACTCATATTCCTGCTGCGTAATGTAATTGCTGTCAGGTGACTCACTAGGGCTCCACTGCCGTGCATGAAGCAAACGCCCCAGCAAGCATCCAGCGCTTCTCCTTCCCATTCTCCGAGATTTATCGCTACAGAAATGACGTTACCTTGGCTGACTCCTCCAAGTCCCTTTGGTTGAGCAAGGCGTGATTTATCCTGAACACAATCCAGTCAAAAAGGGCACTGTAGAGTGACTTTGCCATAGAGTCTCGTACTGTCCCAGCCTGCAAGAACAAATAAAAATCATCAAAACTAAGCAACAGAAACACCACAATGCAATGAAACTTAGCGTGACCTTCATTCAATGGCTGAGGTTTGCCTGAACATTCAAAATGTGACTATTGCCTGTGTTTATATCGAAGATCTTGATGGTTAATTCTGACTTTGTATCAGATTTTTTTTTGACCACCTGTTTATATCTTCTTTTAAAAGCGACAGGTATCTGATGTCTGTATTGATAAGCCTGTCACAATATCTATTTTTTTGTGGTACGATATATAGCACCAAAATGTATTAACTGATATTATTGTCATTTTAAGACCATTTTGACACTATAATAGCATTATAATGCAAATACACTCTGCCAAAGAAAAGAAAATCATTTTAATTATAGTCTTATTAACAATGTAATAATTAGGCAATAATTGGAATTGAAAATGAATATCCTAAACACATGAATAAAAGTGATAAACGTTAACAAAATTATCAAAGGTAAAAATAACTAGAGAAAAAAAACTTTTACTAATATTCATTCATTTTCTTTTCGGCTTAGTCCCTTTATTAATCTGGGGTAGCCACAGCGGAATGAACCGCCAACTTGTCTAGCATATGTTCTACGCAGCTGATGCCCTTCCAGCTGCAACCCATCCCCGGGAAACATCCATACACACTCATTCACACACATACACTATGGACAATTTAGCCTACCCAGTTCACCTATAGCGCATGTCTGAGGCTTGCATGAGGCTCGAACCAGCAACCTTCTTGCTATGAAGCGAACGTGCTACTCATTGCCCCCTTTTACTAATATTTATATTAATATTGCATCCTTGTGTTAATTCTGTCTCTCAACACTGCATATTTTTGTTCCAGTATATTTATAAGTTTATCAGAAAAAACTTTGCCTTTTTTTTTTTAATTTAGGCTTTTTTAAACCAGTGGGTATTTTAATGTCATGTCCATGTGGTGTGATCACGTTATGCAAGTCTTACATTAGTGTATACTATGTTTACACAGTAGATGTTGCACTCTCTCGCTCTCTCTCTCTCTCTCTCTCTCACGCTAACATGCTTAAACGCATTAACTTGTGCTACATGACAATAAAAAAGCTTTTTTGTCCTTGTAAATGAGATTTAAGGTTTGTGACTCATGCAGAACTCTGTTTCAAAATGAAAGCAGTGTTGACATCATTTGCTAATGTTTTTAATGGTGTGCTACTCGCATTGACAGGTCAAAATCTGATCTTACAATGCAGAAACGAGGGCACATATATAAAGTATATATTGCAATAAATAGTCGATATTCAACAGCAATATGGCATATTTTCCCAGTATCTTTCAGCCCTTCAGTACTACTGTAGATGTAGCCTTGATCTTGCCTTCAACTGAAGCTGAAAGAAAACGTTTTTGCAAAAGTCAACCAGATTGATTGGAAATGTTGATTTAGAGGACAATCAGATGAGATGGAGCAGGCATCTGAGCTGGTTTCCATTAAGGTCTGTGACAGCCTCTCTAATTCATATTCCCAAACAATCAGAGATATAACAGTCTGCCATATGTGATTCCTTTACATAAGTGTGTGTATGTGTGTGCCTGTGTGTGCGCATATGTGTGCATGAGCGTGCATGAGTGAGTGTGTGTGTGTGTGTGTGTGTGTGTGTGTTCTGGATCAACGCCACATGGAACATCTCAGGGAGGCTTGTTTTGGTTTCAAATCAGCACTAATCAAAATGGGACTAACACTGATCGTCAGTGAGGTTATCTGCCCCCAGCCATTGCTACTGTCAAACATCTGCGTCTCGCTTATGACTGTGGCCAGTTTTTAGAGATGATTCAGTAGGACTTTTTCCACAATTTGACCCTCTGTGAGATTGGTGAAGACAAGTAATACCCTCTTTCTGAGAATACAAAGTTTGAGGCTTCAGCAGAATGGATCAGACTCTGTTTTCCACAAAATAAGCCTTCATATAACGTGTGATTCACACAGAGCTTCAGCATCAATGCTTGACGGAGGGCGTGTCTGAAGTTGGTGCTGATGTGATCATCATAGCAGCGACAGCCAATGAAATTAGTCCGCAATCGGCTACTGTCTGTGCTCGGGTATTTGCATAAAGCGATGTGATTGGACGACACTTTCATTGAAGCATAAGAGGTTGAGAAATTTCCAACTTCTGAAGCGAGCAAAGTGGCACAGACAGATCCACAATTCAGTCCAACGCTTCACATCATCCATTAAAAGCTAATGGGAAGCGTTGACACTGATGCCGACACCTTGTGTGAATGGGGCGTAATGGTGTGCATTATGGGCGATATTGGTCAATCTGTTACAACAATATGCACATTTTGAGCACTTTAAAGCAATGTTCTCCAATTGTGAGTTTTCCAATTGGAATGATGCTAGAAATGTCTTTAAACATTCGCAAATCAATATTGTACTATTTTAACTTATTTTATTGGCTTTTTAAAAAAATAGTATTCAATATAATTTAAGGTATTGAGTTAAATCTAATTTTATTTCATAAAATGATAAATAAATATTACAAAGTGGGCCTCACGGTGGCGCAATGGGGAGCACAATCGCCTCACAGCAAGAAGGTCGCTGGTTTGAACCTTGGCTAGGTCAGTGGCATTTCTTTGTGGAGTTTCCATGTTCTCCACATGTTGGCGTGGGTTTCCTCTGGGTGCTCCAGTTTCCCCCACAAGTCCAAAGACATGCAGTATAGGTGAACTGGGTGAGCTAAATTGGCCCTAGTTTATGTGTGTGAATGAGTGTGTGTTGATGTTTCGCAGTGATGGGTTGCGGCTATAAGGGAATCTGCTGCGTAAAACATATGCTGGATAAGTTGGCAGTTTATTCTGCTGGGGCGACCTCGGATTAATAAAGGGACTAAGTCGAAAAGAAAATGAATGAATGAATATTACAAAGCATTCAGGTTTAGCTTTTCGGCATCAATTGCAGAATTTTCACTTTTGGTCCAGAATTTAAATTTAGTTTCATCTCTGGTTCTTCTTTTTATTATTATTTTTTATTAAATGATGCATCGATCTGATGCATGATACAAGAGGCTTTTGTGAAGCTTATAAAGTAAGTGAAGTATGGAAGTCTGTGGTCCATAACAAGCCTAGTACAACCAAGAACGAAAAAAAAATTCAACTAAAAACCGCCTAAATGTAAATTATCATTATAGATCATCATTATAGATCATCATTATTATTATTATTATTATTATTATTATTATTATTATTATTATTATTATT
>CAIGQQ010040405.1:1095157-1112027 GCA_903798035.1 Danio albolineatus | reverse complement strand
AAATAAAATAAAATAAAATAAAATAAAATAAAATAAAATAAAATAAAGAATATATATATTTATTTCTCAGCTTTTTATTACTTTTGAACAAAACCTTTTCAGAAATATAAGTAAGAATTTGCACAGTGGTATGGATAATTTCGGCCTTGACTGTATATTAATAAAATTTTGTGCTGGGCATAATTAATTGTTATTGATTGCATCCAAAACATATTGACGTTTATTTTGACATAAGATACTGTACAGTATGTGTGTGTGTTATACACACACAGACATAAAAACTAAACAATTTAAAATATACATATATTGTAAATACAAATTGTTATATACACAGTACACACATATACAGATGAAGTTAGAATTATTAGCCCCCTTGTTTATTTTTTTCCCCAATTTCTGTTTAACAGAGAGAAGATTTTTTTAGCACATTTTTAAACATAATGGTTTTATTAACTCATTTCCAATAACTGATTTCTTTTATCTTTGCCATGATGACAGCACACACTATTTAAAGGCTTAACTAGGTTAATTAGGTTAATTAGGCAGGTTAGGGTAATTAGGAAAGTTGTGTATAATGATGGTTTGTTCTGTAGACTATTGAAAAAAATAGCTTAAAGGTGCTATTAATTTTGACCTTAAAATGTTTTTTAAAAATTAAAAACTGTTTTTAATCTAGCCAAAATAAAACAAATAAGACTTTCTCCAGAAGAAGAAATATTATCAGACTTACTGTGAACATTTCCTGAATCTGTTAAACATTATTTGAGAAATATACTTTTTTTAATTATAATAAAATAAAGGGGGGCTAATAATTCTGACTTCAACTGTATATTATGTGAAAACAAACTTTTATTTTCGATGCAATTAATCTTTGCCCATCACTATAAAAAATACATTCATTTGAGCCTACATAGTGATTTTGTGATGTTGTTATTGTACCTCTAGCAGCTCTGATACTACTGGAAGAACTTCAGGATTGCAGATGTCAATGGAGTCATCCCGGTAGATCTTCTTCTTGTATCGGATGTTACCTAAATGAAGAATAGCTGACAGCAAAGAGAATATCCTGCAAAGAGAAAAACAAAAATCATGTTCCTGAGTGAGAGGTACAAATAAATAAAGATACAACTATAACATTCATTCCTTTTAAGCAGGTAGTATTTTCTACCATTTTTTTTTTGTTTTTGTTTTTTTTGTTTAATGAGACGTTCTTATTTCCCCCTATGAAACATAAAGAAATATTTTAATGGATCTTACTGGTAATTTATTTCACACAGGGGCGTAAATCCCGGGGGGGACAGGGGGGACGTGTCCCCCTGCATCCGAGGGTTGTCCCCCCCTCCAAAAAATGTATATATATATAAAAATTGCACCCTCCAACGTGAAAAATATATGTATCTATATCTAAAATAATTTTGTAAGTTGAAAAAACAAACGCAAAAAAGTGCATTTAGAAATAAAGTTCCCCCTCCCCTTCCTCACAGTGGTTTGGTCCACTGCCTGCTTTCGCGGTTCTCACCCACTCTACACAGACGAGACGAGCCAGGTGTACCTGTGCCGTGCTTCTGCAGCTAAATCACTGTTTAACTCCAGTACGTATGGTTTAATTCACTGTAAATAAAGCGATTTCTCTTTAATGTAGTTGATACAGACTCATTCATAAATTAGTAGCATCAAAAATGCTGATTACCGATGTAATTTTCCATGAATGTGCTACATTAGCGATTAAAACATTACATGTCTAGTTAACGTAGGCTTGTTTACAATAGTTTTTTTGCACAGTGTGCTGCAACTAAGACGCCAAAGTCAATGTAACGACTTGTCATGGCATAATGTTAAATAAAGCAAGTTAAATTAACCCCTTAGAGATTTTACATACTGTAATTCTTTAAATAATTGGTTTTGTTACAAAACAATACTTATTTTTTTATATATCTTTTTCACAATAACAGTTTCAGTCATGTTTAAATTGTGTTGTATGTTGTTGATGGCTGGACTGTTAACAAGATAAAGCAATAAATAATTTTGAAGTAAAATCTGCTTTGTCATTGAACCTGAAAAATACTTTTGAAAATAACTATAATGACGCAGTGTCCATGCTACAATAATAATGATAGAATCGAAGTTTTTCCACTGTGCCAACATATCTTTATAAGTACAATTTGACTGTATTATTTGTGTCCCCCTCAAAAAATTGCTCATGAGAAATTTTACATTCATTGTCCCCCCCTACTGTTAAATGAAATTTACGCCCTTGATTTCACATATGCAATGAATGAAGCTTTCGAGATAAAAAAAAAACAAAAACAAAAAAACACTTCTCACACAGCAGCGGAGGCTAATGCTAACTAGCTCACGATGGCTGAACAGGAGGATCCAGTGCAAAGAGAGATTCACCAACACCGGGCGAATCGAGAATACATTGAAGTGATCATCAGCAGCATTAAGAAAATAGCCGATTTCCTTAATTCCTTCGATATGTCCTGCAGGTCTCGTTTAGCCACGTTGAATGAGAAGCTCACTGCTTTGGAGAGGAGGATTGAGTACATCGAAGCCAGAGTTACAAAAGGGGAAACCTTGGCTTAGGCACATTCCCGAAATCGATGCTGAGGTCAAGATAATGGCTACGAACATGCACCTCCTGTCTTCACCATTTACTTTAATTAGTCAAACAAAATTTAAATTAGTTGGCTATTTCAGATCAGTTTGTTTTTGTGATGATGACTATGCTGTAAACAGATATTTGCTTTTCTCATTTCATGCCTGATTGTGGCTGAAGTTATACTGTATCTGGTCCTTTTAATTGACCTTTTTTTTTTTATTTGTCAAGCAACCTGTTACTGTCTCTGTGGTGCTTGCGTTTGCAAGCAGCCCAGTGTTGTATGTTGTATGTTGTTTGGGTTTGACCTGCTATTAAACAACTATTGAACTTACTTTGACGTTCCATGCAATATCTGTATAAACAGTCTTGCAATTAAAGACTGGAATTACCATGGATAAACATTATGCCTTGCTTTTGTTTTAATTATTGATAGCTAACATTTTTTTCCCCCTTTTTTGCATTTTTACCAGAGTCTAAACTGTCATTGTATAATTACCAAGGTGTGTGTTTAAAATACACTGCTTCCTGCTGTACATTTATCATGCAACAACAAACATCTGCACATGAGAAATGCCAGTCAGGTGGATGGAAAGCACTAAAGTGCCAATCAGACTGTTTTAAAGTGTTTAGTGCTTCTCTCCAATCATACAATTTTATGTCGTAGTGTCTGTTATGATGTTTTTGTGGTTGAACATTAAATAAAAAAAGTTAAAGGAAAAAAAACAAAAAAACAACAACAGCAAACATTATAAAATATGAGCAATTAGCCCATCCAAATCAAAACCATTTACCCAACTACCCACTTCTCCTAAAACTACACAATATATTTGCAATAAACAGTATGGATGTTACGGTGAGTGTGTTTCTGTGATTATCTTCTCACCTAGTGATACAGTACAGTATCAACAGTGTATTCAAAACAATAATTCCTCAAAAGTTCTCAAAAAAAAAATCTCCAAAATTCTCATGAATTTGAACGAAGCATGAAGATTAGCAAAGCTATCATATGGCTTCAGAATATTTGAAATACAGAGCATTTTATGATGCTTCTTTTTGCTGTTGTAAAGTTTGACAGCTCCTTTTTTCCTTCACTTTTATTTATTTGAATATTTAAAAAAAAAATACATTTTTACATAGAACAGCATTAGTTTTTTCCAAAATAAAAAGAAAAAATAATAAGTATTTTTCTATGTAAACTGTTATTCAAGAGAATAAATATTTAACATGGGCTCATAACTACTGCAATCATAAAAAAAATTATGCAAAGCTGTGTGTTTTGGAGAAACTCACTGTTTACGTGTGGTGGGAAGGAAGCCCACCATCTCCATAGCCAGCTGCAAGCGCTCAAAGTCATGCTTCAGATCCTCCCCTTCCACTGTGAAACAATCCTGCTGGTGTCCACAAGAAAAGGAAAGTTACCAGACCTCCAAACAATAAAACACCATTTCATTCACCATGGGTGGTTTGCTGTGCAAGCATTTTATTTAATGACTCCACAGCAGACATATGCCAATATACAACTATTCAATGCATTGTGATGATAAACATGCTCAATATTGATATCGAGGACACTTCAAAACCCTATAAAAAGTATTTATCATTTTGCAAGGGGTGTTCAAAACTACATGCTTGAAGATTAAATTGGTTGATTATCTTTTTTTAGTTCATTATTAATTCAAACATAAACACTATATATGTTAATCTGTCCTACTACATGCTGGAATACGGACTGAAAATTGTCTTATTGTACTGTCCTTTAATTGTGCTTTCACGCTGCCGTCATCAAGAGCGTCAAAGCAGAACTCATTCATTTTTAATGAGAGCCATCGTCGAGCTCTGGTGAAAGCGGTGTGGCAAATTTTGGATTGTGTGATAGTCAAGGAAAGTTGAAATCAGGTCAATTTTATGGTAATGAGCTATGATATGGTTCAGCGGCAACCTATTAGAATGTACAAGTTCAACACTTCTGGAGGATTAAAGAGAATGCAGTCCAATAAACAGAGTTTGATTAGTGCTATGGTGGGTTTCCCAGCTTGTATTGTAAGGTACGGAAAAATTAACATTAATGTGAAGACCTGTGCGGTGTCCAAGTTCGTATACTTCTACACTACTGTATATAGTATGTTAAAAACAGTAGTTTGTCCTTATTCATAGCATTTAAAAAAAACAGTGAGAAGTTCCTGGATGACCTACTACTTCAGGTGAGATTCTGAAGTGCTCATCCGATGGATGCTACACTATGCCATGATGCTTCGTGAGAGAATTCAATAAAGGAGAGTGCCATCATGAGGCAATAATCCAGTTTTAGTGTCCACAAGACCACAATGTGCCATGCGTTTAGGAAAATCTACACCCTGGACGAAATTTTCAGAAAGTCACCTGATGCTGCATTGCCGTTTGGACAAACTGTCTTGTGTTCATGTGGACAGAGCATTAGGCCAGCATTTAAATTAACACTAAATTCTCACTAAACAAACGGCTTTGAATTTAATTAATTTGTTAACATTAAGAGTCCTAATGGCAGGGTAGCTGGAGCCAATGACCTTCTCGCCGGTGTGAATGCTAGGTAACTGTGGAATAACGCTCCAATAGTTCACATGAATTAATTGAACTAAACTCATAATGAAAACTACTAAAGCTTTTATTAATCTTAGGTGATGTTAATTTGTTAGTTAATGCCTATTAATGCATTAAAAATCATAGCACTAACCTGATTACAAGTCACGATTACAAAGTAACCGTTTTACTACATGGAGTTGATAGCTAAAGATATCGGTTGTCTTTTTAAAATGATTATTAACCGTAGCAATAAATCAGGCTTTCTCTTAATGTTGATTTTGATCCATTAACTAGCATTTACTAATGAGATTTCTTTTGTGTGTTATAAGTACTTTTTAATACTTCATCAACAGTATTTAAGTGGGTAAAGTATTTGTTTACTCTACACCAATGGTCTCAAACTCAATTCCCGGAGGGCCGCAGCTCTGCATAGTTTAGCTCCAACCACCTCCATCTCATCTCTTCATAGTCTTGAACACCTTGATTGGTTGGATCATCTGTGTTTGATTAAGGTTGGAGCAAAACTGTGCAGGGCTGCAGCCCTCCAGGAATCGAGTTTGAGACCTATGCTCTAATCAATATACACAATACTTTATGTACCAGTAACAAAGTAACATTAAAGTAACATTTTTGCAGCTTAGGTCATTATCAAGATAATAACATCCACTGTGATAAAAGCTTCAGCAATTAATCAGTACAACTTTGGAATAATGCCTCCATTAGTTATGCTTTTACTAACAGTAGCTAAGTATGAATAATTTTGTAAAGCATATATAGTTCAACATGAATTAATCCAGCATTAAAATCCAAAGCTGTGCTTGTAAACATTAGTTAATGCAAAGTGAATTAACATGAACTAACTAACATTAACTTAAATAACATTACCTAGCATTAATGAAGATGAATAAATACATCAATAAATGTATTATTACTAATGGTTTAACTCATTCATTCATTTTCTTTTCGGCTTAGTCCCTTTATTAATCCGGGGTCGCCACAGCGGAATTAACCGCCAACTTATCCAGCATTTGTTTTACGCAGCGGATGCCCTTCCAGCCACAACCCATCTCTGGGAAACACATCCACACATTGTCATTCACACACATACACTACGGACAATTTAGCTTACCCAATTCACCTATACCGCATGTCTTTGGACTGTGGGGGAAACCGGAGCACTTGGAGGAAACCCACGCAACCACGGGAAGAACATGCAAACTCCACACAGAAATGCCAACTGGCCCAGCCGGGGATCGAACCAGCGACCTTCTTGCTGTGAGGCGAACGTGCTAACCACTCGGCCACCGTGGCGCCCCAATGGTTTAACTATTGGACCATTCTTTTAAAGTGTTACCAATTAATCTAACAAGAAAATCTGATGCCATCATTAACCTACTCTATAGTATCTGTTCAGAAAGCTCACAAATATTACGATGTCCTGTTCTAATTCT
This sequence comes from Danio albolineatus, assembly GCA_903798035.1. NCBI lineage: Eukaryota > Metazoa > Chordata > Actinopteri > Cypriniformes > Danionidae > Danio > Danio albolineatus. The sequence continues at coordinate 1,105,415 of CAIGQQ010040405.1, read as the reverse complement.
ACTTGTTCCAGCACACCAACACATAATAAGCCAATTTTATCTGCTTGTATGCATTTACTGTAAAGTCGAGCTGCTTTTTGAGGTTTTATGTGCTGCTGATGCTCCACAGAGAATCTGTCAAGGTTTATTTGATTGACTCGGAGCACCATGTCATTATGAAGTTTGGTCAAAAAGGCAGGAGTTGCCACATTTTCTCTGGTTGAAAATAAAGGCCCTGGTGAATGTTAGCATATGCATGTTTTGCGCATGCAGTGGAAAAAGTCTGGGTGATTTGCTTTTAACACACAAAGCCTGGAAATCTGGCACACTAGCTAGGGCAATAAGAAACATAACAATTTATGACTCGATTCATTTCAGCAAATGGAGCTGGATCAGACAACAGCGAGGAACGAGCTGTGGATGAACTACAGCGAATCCAATAAAAAATCTGGATGAACCAATTTACACTTGTTAAAAATAAGAAACAGTCCAAAAAATGTTTTCCATCTGCAAGTTATGTGAATCTCAGAGTAATATTAAATAATTTAATAATATATTTAATAATTATAGTTAAAATTTTGCCAGGCTTATCAATAATTATGACAAAATATGAAACTAAAATAGGGTCTTTAAAGGGTTTTTAAAGCAACATTAAATTGTATTAAAGCTTTATTTTATCTCATACATTACAATACATCCTGTTTATTTTTTCCTGAGCAAAACAAAGACTATAATACATTTTAAATATGATTTATAAGACCCCCACACCCTCTTATCCCCCTAAAATAATTTGAACAAGAAACATCTAATGAGGAATTACAGTGAAGCTCCAAAAAATTGCTCTATTGTTTTTTTTTTATTTTTTTACTTTCCTTCAAACCACTAGTTTTTACCCATGTGTAAGCTATTAATTAATTGAAATTTAATCATATTTAGAATTGTAATCAAGAATAAATACATGGTTTAACAGATTATTTCCATGCAAGTTATATGCATCATTAAAGCAGATCCCTTGTAGTTTCTGTTTTCTATGTATTAAGATTCACTTTCATCAAGTTAACCTGAAGTTAACCAAAACCATGAGCACAGTTTCATAAACAAACAAGAACAACAAATTGAAAGTCAATTAAATAACCAAAATTATAACATTTATCTTTCTCTCTTTCTCTATATATAAAGTACATATAGCGTGCTGTGATTCTGCAATCTCTGAATTTAACGAAATATTAAACAAATGTTTGAACATGCACTCAAAAAATTATATTTGCTGTTTGTTCAAACTACTTCCAGAAAATAAGCTGAAACAACACAATTTTTGAGGGCGTTTTGGTGACAACTTAATTGTTTTATGTTCAATCCACTTGCATTTGTAAAAACGAATACGCTGATTTAATTCCTTCATGTTGTCTCAACCCAAATTGATTGTGTGGAACCCAGCATTTTGTTTACAGTGTATATACACTCACCGGCCACTTTATTAGGTGCAGCTGTCAATTTCTAATCAGCCAATCACATGGCAGGAACTCAAAGCATTTAGGCATGTAGAAATGGTCAAGAGGATCCGCTGCAGTTCAAACCAAGCATCAGAATGGGGAAGAAAATATGATTTAAGTGACTTTCAATGTGACATAGTTGGTGGTACCAGACAGGCTGGTCTGAGTATTTCAGAAACTGCTGATCTACTGGGATTTTCACGCACAACCATCTCTAGGGTTTACAGAGAATGGTCCAAAAAAGAGAAAATATCCAGTGAGCGGCAGTTTTGTGGGCGCAAATGCCTTGTTGATGCCAGAGGTCAGAGGAGAATGGCCAGACTGGTTCGACGTAGAGAGGCAACAGTAACTCAAATAAGCACTCGTTACAACAGAGGTATGCAGAAGAGCATCTCTGAATGCACAACACGTCCAACCTTGAGGTGGATGGGCTACAGCAGCAGAAGACCGGGTGCCACTCCTGTCAGCTAAGAACAAAAAACTAAGGCTACATTCGGATGGCAGGGTCAGAATTTTGCGTAAACAACATGAAAGCATGAATCCATCCTGCCTTGTATCAATGGTTCAGGCTGATAGCGGTAATGTAATGGTGTGGGGCATATTTTCTTGCCACAATTTGGGCCCATTGAGCATTGTGTCAATGCCACAGCTTACCTGAGTATTGTTGCTGACCATGTCCATCCCTTTATGACCACAGTGTACACATCTTCTGATGGCTACTTCCAGCAGGATAACACACCATGTCATAAAGAGTTTCTTGGTTGAGAGTTTCTGGTTTCTTGAACATGACAATTATTTCACTATACTCAAATGGCCTCCACATTCACCAGAACTCAATCCAATAGAGCACCTTTGGGATGTGGTGTAATGGGAAATTCGCATCATGAATGTGCAGCCTTCAAATCTGCAGCAACTGTGTGATATGTGAAATCTTGGAGGAATATTTCCAGTACCTTGTTGAATCTATGCCAGGAAGGATTAAAGCAGTTCTGACGGCAAAAGGGGGTCCAACCCAGTTCTAGTAAGGTATACCTAGTTAAGTGGCCGGTGAGTGTGTATATATATATATATATATATATATATATATATATATTGTCCCCAATTAATATATATTAACTTTGCAAAACACAGGAGCACATCAGTCCTAATTCCTAAAATCAGCTGGCATTTTTTCAGAATGGCATCATCCCTAGTCGTCATTACAAGGGCTGTCAGCACCTCCAACCGCTCTTTCACTATACAGTTGTGCAAAGTGTTGTGAAGCAGGACCTCTGCCATCCACTGCGGTTGATTCCAGCTGGCAGAGAAACGGCTTCCTGCTCACAACAACGCAGTCAATTTTACACACACGTCCTCCCCGTAATGAGACAGTGTCTCCTTCATCGCCTCGCTTCATTACTGATGCCAAAATTATAGCATACCAGAGCAGTGGAAAGGCAAACATTGCTGAAACTCTAGAAGCTTTATGGTTCAAACCAAATCCTGCCCATTTGTTTTCTCTTCTTCACATTTGGAGAGTCGGACGTGTTTTAAAATGCATTTTCTCTTGTTAAATGGTGTAAGACTTCTCAACCAAAACAGACTTGGGGAAACAGACAGACAGCTTACAATTTGAGTTTGAAGCAAGTTGACACTGATATGACATGGTGGTTAAAAGCTTGTAATAATTTAATCTTTTTGTGTTTTCAAAGGTGGTATTTTCATCAAGGCTGCATTGGTTTGACAAAAACACCATAAAAGGTCATATTTGTGATATACTGTATATAATCAATTGTCAACAATCACCATTTTCCACTTGAATATTATTATTCTGATAATGTATCATGTGATGGCAAAGCTGAACTTTTTGCCATTGTTACACTGTGTAAAAAACGAGTAAACATTGCCTTAAAACACTGACTTAAAATTATTAAGTAAACAGAAAGTTACAACAGAAATATTTTATATTAGTAAAAGTAAGTAAAATCAACTTGTCACTTTTAAGGTAATGGGTTGAGTTTAAGCAATTGCTTTTTACAGTGTAGTTCAGTTATTTTATTATCACATGACTCTTCAAATATCATTATATTATGGTAATTTGGTGTTATTCTAATCAGTTTTGAAAACAGCTGTTACTTAATCATTTGACTTAATGTTTTTGTTTAGTACAATTCTAAAATAAAAAGAACTTGCATTTAACAAAGCATTAAATTAATTAAAGTGACAGCACTGTAAAAAAATGCTGGGTTCCACATAATATCTTCTGGGTTCCACACAATAACAATGTCCCAACACAACACAAATTTAAGAGGATTGAACATAAAACAACTAAGTTTTCCCCAAAAAACCCTTATGTATTGTGTGGTTTCAACTAATTTTAAATAAGTAATTTAAATATGCAACAAATGTCATTTTTGAGTACGTAATGACATTTGTATTAATACAATATGTTTATATTAGCATTTATATTAGTCATAAGACAGACAGACAGACAGACAGACAGATAGGACAATATTTGGCTGAGAAAAAAATATATATATAAATTTTAATTTAAATATAAATTTAAAGTTTAAAGTTCTTAGAAACCGCACATTCAACCAGATAAAGTATTTTGTTTTTTATCACAAGAAAACATCAAACATCAAAATAGATAACTTCATTCATTCATTTTCTTTTCGGCTTAGTCCCCTTATTAATCCGGGGTCGCCACAGCGGAATGAACCGCCAACTTATCCGGCATTTGTTTTACGCAGCGGATGCCCTTCCAGCCACAACCCATCTCTGGGAAACACATTCATACATTCTCATTCACACACATACACTATGGACAATTTAGCCTACCCAATTCACCTGTACCGCATATCTTTGGACTGTGGGGGAAACCGGAGCACCCGGAGGAAACCCACGGAACCACGGGGAGAACATGCAAACTCCACACAGAAATGCCAACTGGCCCAACCGGGACCTGCCCCAACCGGGGATCGAACCAGCGACCTTCTTGCTGTGAGGCGAACGTGCTACTCACGCGCCACCGTGGCGCCCCAAAATAGATAACTTAAAAAATAAATAAATAAATAAATAATAGTAATAATAATAAAAATAATTTATAATTATTTTTATTATTATTAATTCCCCCCGTTCCTTGGGCAGTCAATAAAAATTAAACAAAAAATAAATAAACAAAAAAAAATCTAATAAATAAGACATTAGCAAAGACATTAGTATAACAACACATTTTGAATCATTAACACATTGTTCATGCACTTTCATGCGTTGTTTCCTCATTATGCCAAGATTGACATTAAGTTGCAACATATGACATATGATTAAATTATACATTTACACTGAAGCGTTTCAAAACAAGAAGCAAAAACTAGCGACAAAAATTTGCCCTTTTTTATCAAAACATCCACAGTTTGACACCCTTGACAGAGAGAGCATAAAGACACACCACCAACAACCAGGAAAAACAACAACAACAAAAAAAAAACATGCCATCATACCCCTGCTGATTTGGTCACTGGTTTGTGTGTTGTTTCCTTGTAGTGTGTTCATGCTTATCTCAGAACTTGTACAATCCTGATCAATCTAAAGTATGTGTTCTTGCACGACTTCAGTGGTATGAAGAAAAATAAACAGCATCGCGATCAGATCTCCATCAGAAGCTTAGAGTCATTACACAGACTGACAGAAAAATCTAGTTCCGTTTCCTGCATTTCTAAGGAGAATAAGGAAATGTGCTTACTTTTATTTATTTACTTATTTATTCATTTATTCATTTGTTCGTTTGTGCTTTTTGTCATAAAGTGTGATTATGTAATTTTTATCACACAATTTATTTTACACATTTTATTTTACATGTTCCCCACTGAATCCATTGATGGTTCACTGCTATAAGCCACTGATGGTTTTGATGTGTGTTTCGTGACTATAATATGTTTGCATTGTTGTTTATTTCATTACAAATTCACATTATCAGTTGATTCACTAAACTTGCACAATTCTAAGGCTTCTGTGTTATAAGTAGGGCTGCACGATATTGGAAAAATCTGTCATTGCGATATTTCGGTTTCCTGCGATATATATTGTGACATGAATACAATTTCACCAGATGCTTGTATAGCTCTATTTGGGGGAGGGGTGTCATTCATTTAGATTGATTAGGTTAATTTTGTAAGGGTGTGAATCATGTAGAAAAAAATAAATAAATTGTAAGCAAGAGTAATTACATTACTCTTACAAGATTACTCTTATTCTCGATTTCTTTTTGAAGTAATCAATTCGTAAGCGCTCCAGTGCATCCACGTCCTGACCCTGGAAGTTTTTGCAACAATATTGCTATGAAGGACCAATGAAATGTATTGGTACACTCAAGATTGTATGCTGCTTGTTCAAACTACTTATATAAATTAAGGTTAAACAATACAATTGAGGGCTCGGGGCTTAATTAACAACACAATTGAGGGCTCGGGGCTTAATTAACTCAATTACATTAACTTAATGGGTTTGTGTTTGCAACCCTGCATTTTTTACAGTGCATTATATATTATACGTGTCTTGTACATTATATGCGTCTAATTAAATTTCGTTACCGTGACAACACCAGTTTTCACCCCAATTAAATCTCACCCAATTGAACCTGGTAGCACTTCTGTATCAGCAGCACAAGTCTAAGATGTCAACTTTACATTTGTAGCACCCTCCCAATGCAAATAAAGCTTGTTTGCACGGTTGCTTATCGCTCCTATCCAATCGACTGCAGTGTTTACTCTGCAAAAGAGATCTGACCGCGATGCCCAGAGTTCAGACTATTAATAGAAGCAGAAGAATTACATGACGCCAGATCAGGGAACACCTCAAAAACACAATGACCAAACGCCAAAGCAAAGCCTAAGAGAAAAGCCGGCGAGATGTAGTGAGCGCTAATTACATCCCAAACCACACACACAAACACAAACACACACACAGAGAGGATGGGAGTGGTGTGCTGTGTGAGGGGAAAACTATGGAAAGTGATTTGTGGAGCCAGCGACACGTCTCAGTGTACAGCAACGACACATTATTTCAATACTGACCGGTTCGTTCTCATAGTAATTTTCCCAGTGCGGCCTGTGAGGTTTCTTTGTCATCTGGAAGTAAGGTATAGATGGGATTAGAGCGACATTCCACACAGTGCCTGCTAAACACATGCCGTTTTAAAAATGAGAGAGCTAAAGCATTATGGGATATGGCCACATGTTAATGGTTACAAACACTGAGGTTATGTTTGGAATGGGATACTGCTATACTACTCATACTATTTCTTTAGTATGTATATGCAATAGTGTGTATTTTAGTATGTATAAGCATTCATTTTTTTTTCTTTTCTGAACTATTATTTAACTAGAGTTTTTCTAAAGTTGGGAATAAGATTATTTTTTGGATGCAAGGTATCACATATTCGACAGCTGAAGTCAGAATTATTAGCCTCCCACTGTACGCTACCTGAAAAAAGTTGTGTCGCCTATCCAAGTTTTCGGAACAACAAATACAGGGAGTGCAGAATTATTAGGCAAGTTGTATTTTTGAGGATTCATTTTATTATTGAACAACAACCATGTTCTCAATGAACCCAAAAAAACTCATTAATATCAAAGCTGAATATTTTTGGAAGTAGTTTTTAGTTTGTTTTTATTTTCAGCTATTTTAAGAGGATATCTGTGTGTGCAGGTGAGTATTACTGTGCATAATTATTAGGCAACTTAACAAAAAACAAATATATACCCATTTCAATTATTTATTTTCACCAGTGAAACCAATATAACATCTCAACATTCACAAATATACATTTCTGACATTCAAAAACAAAACAAAAAAACAAATCAGTGACAAATATAGCCACCCTTCTTTGCAAGGACACTCAAAAGCCTGCATCCATGGATTCTGTCAGTGTTTTGATCTGTTCACCATCAACATTGCGTGCAGCAGCAACCACAGCCTCCCAGACACTGTTTAGAGAGGTGTACTGTTTTTTTTTTCTCCTTGTAAATCTCACATTTGATGATGGATCACAGGTTCTCTATGGGGTTCAGATCAGGTGAACCTGATCATATCATTAGTTTTTCTTCTTTTAGACCCTTTCTTGCCAGCCACGCTGTGGAGTACTTGGACGCATGTGATGGAGCGTTGTCCTGCATGAAAATCATGTTTTTCTTGAAGGATGCAGACTTCTTACTATACAACTGCTTGAATAAGGTGTCGTCCAGAAACTGGCAGCAGGACTGGGAGTTGAGCGTGACTCCATCCTCAACCCGAAAAGGCCCCACAAGCTCATCTTTGATGATACCTGCCCAAACCAGTACTCCACATCTGAGTCGGACGAGCTCTCTGCCCTTTACCGATCGAGCCACGGGCCTATCCATCTGGCCCATCAAGACTCCCTCTCATTTCATCAGTCCATAAAACCTTAGGAAAATCAGTCTTGAGATATTTCTTGGCCCAGTCTTGACGTTTCAGCTTGTGTGTCTTGTTCAATGGTGGTCGTTTTTCAGCCTTTCTTACCTTGGCCATGTCTCTGAGTATTGCACACCTTGTGCTTTTGGGCACTCCAGTGATGTTGCAGCTCTGAAATAAGGCAAAACTGGTGGCAAGTGGCATCTTGGCAGCTGCACGCCTGACTTTTCTCAGTTCATGAGCAGTTATTTTGCACTTTAGTTTTTCCACACGCTTCTTGCGACCCTGTTGACTATTTTGAATGAAACGCTTGATTTTTCAATGATCACGCTTCAGAAGCTTGGCAATTTTTAAGTGCTGCATCCCTCTGCAAGACATCTCACTATTTTTGACTTTTCGGAGCCTATCAAGACCTTCTTTTGACCCATTTTGCCAAAGGAAAGGAAGTTGCCTAATAATTCTGCATACCTGATATAGGGTGTTGGTCATTACACCACACCCCTTCTCATTACAGAGATGCACATTACCTAATGTGCTTAATTGGTAGTAGGCTTTCGAGTCTATACAGCTTGCAGTAAGACAACATGCATAAAGAGGATGATGTGGTCAAAATACTCATTTGCCTAGTAATTCTGCACTCCCTGTAGTAACTTGACTTCTAGTTGATCATTTGGTATCAGAAGTGGCTCATATGAAAGGCAAAGGCCTCTAGATTAGGAGATTAAGATTATGCTTATTTTACCAAAATAAAATATGATCATGCCTTTATTTTTAATTAATTAATTAGGACAGTAAGGTCTGACTTTGCTGAGACAAAAGTCTTGTCACTAAACAAAAATAATGTACAGTATAGAATATAAAGTCATGGTGCAGTGGAAAAAGGATTAATATTGTGTATGACTCCCATGAGCTTAGAGGACTGCATCCATACATCTCTGCAATGACTCAACTTATTAATAAAGTCATCAGGAACGGCAAAGAAAGCGTTCTTGCAGGACTCCCAGAGTTCATCAAGATTTAATTCATCTTCAATGCCTCCTCTTTCATCTTACCCCAGACATGCTCAATCATGTTCATATCTGGGCACTGGTCTGGCCAAGCCTGGAGCACCTTGACCTTCTTTGCTTTCAGGAGCTTTGATGTGGAGGCTGAAGTATGACAAGGAGCGCTGTCCTGCTGAAGAATCTGCCCTCTGCTGTGGTTTGTAATGTAATGGGCAGCACAAATATCTTGATACCTCAGGGTGTTGGTGTTGCCATCCGCTCTGCAGATCTTTCGCACGCCCCCATACTGGACATAACCCCTAAACCATGATTTTTTCCTTCACCAAACTTGACTGAATTCTTGAGAATCTTGGGTCCATGCGGGTTTCAATAGGTCTTCTGCAGTATTTGTGATGATTGGGATGCAGCTCAACAGATGATTCATAGGGAAAAAAATCTAGCTTCTGCTACTTTTCCAAATGGTCAGCTAGAAGGCAAGTTATTTATTAGTGATCTTACAACATTGATCAATGACAAGACTTTTGTCATGTAGTGTATATTATTGTCCCCAATTAATGTTTAACGGAAATTTTAAAAAATCAACACATGTAAACATAATAGTTTTAATAACTAATTTCTAATAACTGAATTCTTTTATATTTGCCATGATGACAGTAGATAATATTTTACTAAATAGTTGTCAAGATACTAGTAATCAGCTTAAAGCTTAAAATCTTAAATAGGATAATGAGGCTAACTAGGCAAATAATTAAGCAAATTGTTGTATAACAGTGGTAGACAATCAAAAATATATTTTTGCTTTTAGTCTAGCTGAAATTAAACAAATAAGAAAAAATATTATAGGAAATATTGTGAAAAATTCCCTTCTCTGTTAAACAACATTTGGGAAATATTTAGAAAAGAAAAAAAGATTCAAAGGAGGGCTAATAATTTTGACTTCAACTGTAAATAAAAACTGAATCAAAGACATATTAATCAGTAAATACTGAGCAGTGTGAAGTTGGCAGTATGCTAGTATTCCATTCCGACAAGACAAAAACACAAAATGACATGTACATGTACTTGATTAGGACAAAAGCTGGCACACAATGAGATGAGGAGAGACAGGTCCTGGAACAGGTTATGTGAAGTTTTATGATATGTAAGATTTTGTTTTTACAACCAGGAGGAAGTTTGTATTATCCTTAAGTAAATATTTATAATAAATATAAGAATCTAGTAAACCTTATAAGGTACATTACTGTCTCATAGCTAACAAGAAATAACTGTAGACAATATTCTAAAGTTTAAACTTATAAAAATCTTTAGAAAAGAAAAAAAGATTCAAAGTTTTTTTTTTTTTTTTTTTTTTTTTTTTTTTTTTTTTTTTTT